>WBMZ01002824.1:2886-14146 GCA_013400975.1 Atrichornis clamosus
CTCCTCTCCTCTCCCCTATTCTCTCCTTTCTCCTTTCCCTCCTTTCTCCCTTCTCCTTTCCCTCCTTTCTTCCTTCTCATCTCCCTAGTCTTCTCCCTTCTTTTTCCTATCCCTTTTCTTTCCTCTCCCTCTTTTCTCCCCTTTTTTTCCCTTGTCTTTTTTCTCTTCTCTTGCCTTCTTTCTCCTCTCCCCCACTGCTACCGCGGCCCGTTCCTCACGGTCGGTATTTTCCCCCCGGCCACCCCCGGCTGTGTGTGACCCGGTTTGTTCTCCCCCAGCCACCACCGGCAGTGACCCCAGCCTGTCCCCCGACTCTCAAGACCCCTCCCAGGACGACGCCAAGGACTCGGAAAGCGCCAACGTGTCCGACAAGGAGACGGGAAGCAACGAAAACGACGACCAGAACCTGGGGGCCAAGCGGCGGGGACCCCGCACCACCATCAAAGCCAAACAGCTAGAGACTCTGAAAGCCGCCTTCGCGGCCACCCCAAAACCCACCCGGCACATCAGGGAGCAGCTGGCACAGGAGACCGGCCTCAATATGCGGGTCATCCAGGTACCGTGGCCTGCGGGCACCGGGCACGGCTCCGGGAGATGCGGGGGCGAGGAGAGGCCGGTGTCCGGCACCCCCCGCGCCGCGGGGCCGGAGGAAGCCTTGCCGACCTTTTAAATCGTTATCACCGAGGCATCCCGGCAGCTTCCCGATGCTTCCCGGAGCCCCAGCCCCGGCCGGTCGGCGGGGACAGAGCCACGGGTTTTTTCTCGAAAGTCCTAAAGAAGCTGCAAATAGTATCGAAATTAATAACCAGAAATGTGAGGGGTTAATGGGTAAATAAGAATGACAACACGCTGGAATTATTAAAAGGTTTATAAACCCGCAGCGCTGGGGTAATGGGGGGTTAAAGGACCATTAAAGACGAGGTTATATTGGAGAGGCTCAGTGTGAAGGTAATTAGCAGTAATCTTGTCAGGATAATAAGAATTAACTCAATCATTCTTGACCTGCAGCCGGCGGGGAGCGGGGCCGCCGTCACGCGTGGGTTCGGCCCCGTTTGGAACGCGAAGGAGCGCGACTCGGGGCGCACCGGGCAGAAGAGACCGGGAAGGGGGAAAAGCGCAGCTCCGGGCTGGGGATGGAGATGGCGATGGGGGGGAAGGGGGATGCGGGGCGGCGGCGGCGCTTCCCGGGCTCCCGTGAGCGGGGCCCGCGGCCCCGCGGCTCCCGTGACCGGCGCCTCTCCCGCCGCCCGCCCAGGTGTGGTTCCAGAACCGGCGCTCCAAGGAGCGGCGGATGAAGCAGCTGAGCGCGCTGGGCGCCCGGCGACACGCCTTCTTCCGCAGCCCGCGCAGGATGCGGCCGCTCGTGGACCGGCTGGAGCCCGGCGAGCTCATCCCCAACGGGCCCTTCTCCTTCTACGGAGGTGGGTAACGCGCTCCCGCCGCGCCCCTCGCTCCGTGCGCCCGCGGACACGCCGCGCCGGGATGCGGGACACTCGCGGGGACACGCCGGGCTCCTGGCTCGGCTCCGGGCAGCTCTGCCCGCCGCCCCGGAGCCATCCCCCCTGGTGCCCCCCGCCTATCGCGTGTCATGATGCCGGCGGCACCCCGGCGTTCCCCCGCTGTTCCCCCGGTGTTTTCGGGGTGCCGGTTTGTGTCGGTGTCCCTGCTGTGCTGTGGGAAGGGAGTCCTGGGGCTGCCCGAGCCCGTCCAGCTCGGTAGCACGTTTCCCCCTCGGGTTCGTGGGTGACACCCCGAGCCCCCCCAGCCGCGCCGCCGTGGGAGCGCTCCCGTGTCGTTCCCACCCGGGTACCTGCCCGCCTGTTACCTTCCCTCTGTCTCTCCTTGTCCGCCAGATTATCAGAGCGAGTATTACGGCCCTGGAAGCAATTACGATTTCTTCCCGCAAGGACCGCCTTCGTCTCAAGCGCAGACCCCCGTGGATCTCCCCTTCGTGCCCTCCTCGGGGCCGTCAGGGACCCCGCTGGGGGCCATGGACCACCCCCTGCCCGGACATCACCCCTCCAGTGAGGCTCAGCGCTTCACTGACATCATGTCGCACCCCCCGGGAGACTCGCCCAGCCCCGAACCCAACCTGCCCGGGTCCTTGCACTCCATGTCCGCAGAAGTTTTTGGCCCCAGCCCCCCATTTTCGTCGATATCCGTCAACGGTGGTGCTAACTACGGCAATCACTTGTCCCACCCTCCAGAAATGAACGAAGCAGCTGTGTGGTAGCTTTAAAACAAACTGGGTCTAAGTAAGTGATGATCATCTAGTCTGCTTATTGTTATGGTGTACAGAAATGAATTAACATAACATCTCTCCTGCCCTAAGACATTATTACCTTGGGAACAAACTGAATCCAGTCGCTCCAAGGCAAGCTTTGCTCTAGACCAGGACAATCTCCATGTTATGGTTGTATCAAACAAGCGAGGGGACTTTTTTGTACCATTGACAAAGAAACTGGGGAAGCTGTACAGTAAAGTGCTGCCATACCGTAGGATGGCGTAAGTTTGATTACCCTGTTGGATGTCATCCTAAGAGCCACAATCCTTAGAAACTTCTCGTTTAAAAAAAAAAACAAACAAAAAACAAACAAAAAACAAATTTAAAAAAGTAATTGAATGAAGGAAAGGTCAAAGAAAAGGGGAAAAAAAGCTTCAAGAACTCTCTAGCGTTCCTGGTTAAGGATGGTTCTGGCATTATGAATCTGTTTGTTCATTTTTGTCTCTCAGAAAGTTCGACAACAAGAAACTCTTTTTAGCTTCAGCCATTTCAGCCTGCTGACGATCAGGTGGGACAACTTTTCCTTTTTCCTTTCTTTTTTTCTTTTCTGTTTTGTTTTGGTTTAAAAAAAAAAAAATAGCAAATACTAAATGTTAAGCCCTCAGCACCAACTCTTCTACCTTCACAAAGCTACACGTACAAAACCTCCTCATCATAGCAAAGGTCACCACCCAGACCTCTAACGAAAATGACTTGAAAAAACAAACAAACAAACAAAAAGTATTCTACCTTCACAGAGAGAGAAAAGCTAAACAAAAAGACTCTATTGAACTAAAAACAGTCAACTGTTTACGTCTAATGTTAAATTCAGGAGCTCAATGTTTTACTAACAAATCCTGTTTTAGAAAAACCTCTTGTTCAAAAGCAAAAGATTTTGAGCAACCAACCAAAATAGTTCATTTTCTTTTCTGTAGATGTTCTAACAGATTGCAGGGCTTGTGGTTCACTGTGCTAGTTTGTAAAAGGTGTTGTTTACAGAAGGCAAAGAAAAAAAACCCACAAAACCCAGACAGTTGCCAAATAAAGTAAATATATAGCACAAATACTGTAAGGTGCTTTGCACCAGCAACCCAAGAAGGTGTTTAAAAAGTGTTACAAGGTTAAAAAGAAAAAAAAAAAAAAAAAAAAAAAAAAAGACAAACAAACATCTTTGCTAATTTTTAGTCCTGTTGAACATTCATGGAATTGTTAATATGACTTATATAGACCCACACAGGTTTTATTTTTGTGTCTTTAAAATAAAAGTCCAAAATATTTAAATTTTATGGTCAAATATGCAGTCAACAGCTGCTACTTTTTTCTTTATATATTAAATTTCTCATATGTCTTTTATTGTTCTAATGAACCTAAGCTTGTGTGACCTCCAGTGCATATTAGACCATTCACTGTATGAAAGAAAACATGTTGGATAAAATTTGTGCGTTTTTAATAAAATTAGAAAACCTGATGTTTAGATAACTCGTGTTTCATTTGATGTTTTAAGCAATTTTTTGCAATTGATTCTCTTGAGTAAAATAGCCCTGAGAAAGAGTGATCCACTCTGCTGATAATCCTGGTGAGCTCTTTTGCTCTGGTAGAAGTCTGAACCCTGGTGTCGATGCAGACAGCGGCCAGAGGCAGCTCCAGCCCTTCTTTCCATCTCCAGGCTCAGTTGTTGAAGTCCAAATACCCCCTTCTGCTGTGCATTAAATTTTAAAATCTGAAAATAACCAAATGATTCAATATCTTTGGTCATTCGTGGTCTATGCTAAGAGAAAACATTCAGAATGCTGATTTGATGCGTAAACAAAAATGTGTTGTCAATGCGAAATGCTCGCAAAGATATGGTTTGCAATTGATCCATTTTTAATTCATTCTCCAAAGGTAATTTTACTTGTTTTTTCCCTGATTGGATGGTTTGAACACAGCATAACCTCAATGTCCTGAAAGTGATTTTAATCCTTTTTTTCTTAGAGCTGAGGCAAAGTCAATTGTTTAACAGTTAATTGTTTGGTCTTTCTGAAGTTCTCTAAAGGGCAGCGGGAGAGAATATTTTGCTTTGCACTAGATGCAGCCTCATTTTCTTGGAGAAAAATGAAACAAAAAAATTCTGGAGCCTTGTGAAATGCCAGATTTCATGTTTTAATTATGAATCATTGCAGAACCCTAAATATTTGGTTCTTGAAAGGCAAAAGTCTCACTGATTCTGAGAGGACTTTGACCTGTGCTAGAAACAAAGACTCAGGTTCGGTTCTGAACAGTCTCTGGTTTCAATGTTTTCCACCTGCTGAGTTAATGGAATGGGATGATCTGTAATTGCATCTTTTCCTTCATCTCTCAACTCACCGTGGCTGGGGCTGGCTTCTTTTTTGTTTTATGTAGACACAGAATTTTATGCTAAACCCCAGATTTCTACATTCCCAGTGATTCCGTTCTTTATCTCTTTGGACTGGCGGGGGGAAGAAAAAGAACTAACTCAAAATGCTTTAAAGTTGTATAGTTTGTAATTTTCAATGGTGATTTTTGATTTTGTTCACTACCTAATTTCTATGCCCAGCAGAGGGGCCACCTAGATGAAGCAATAGTTCACTTTAAACACAAAATGTCTTATATAATAATAATAATATAAAGATAAAAACTATCTGCAAGGGATCTGTTAGTGTTTCTAAAAAAAAATAATTCATGCTTTATTAAATACAGGGGAGACTTCTTAAACTCCTGGACTCCGTGTCTAACTCATTTATTTGTCTTTTGTACTATTGCCATGTTTTGTTGCTCTGGTTTGCATTTATATAAGCAAAGGAACGGGTGATTTATTTATTCCAAACTTCTACTTATCTGGGAAAGATAAATGCTGCTGTTTGTGCTTCTGGTCTAGGCTGCTGGTTTATTGTTGAATCAATGATTTTAAATGAGAATTTCACCAAATAGGTTTGTTTTGCAGAAAATGTTGAGGAGATTTTTCTTTTTCTTTTTCTTTCTTTCTTGCTTTCTTTTTTTCTTTCTTTCTTGCTTTCTTTTTTTCTTTCTTTCTTGCTTTCTTTTTTTCTTTCTTTCTTGCTTTCTTTTTTTCTTTCTTTCTTTCTCTCTTTCTTTTTTTTTCTTTCATTTGGTGACGAGGTCCTTGTACAGTTTATTCCGTGTTCGTTTAGGCAGCGGTTTAGGCTCGGTTTAGGCTCAGTTTAGGTCAGTTTAGGTGATAAAAGGGAGGGAGGAGAGCTCATCTTTTCGTGACGCTCCCATCCCTTCCGCAAGGACTTTCCCCAGGTTTTGGGCAGCCCAGGAGTGGTTCCCAAGCCTGAGGCTGAGCGTGTCCCTCGGCTCCGCTGCGGAGGCCCCAGCCCTTTGCAGATTTGAATTCTGTGCCCTTCAGAGCGAGCCGGGTGTTTCTGAAGCCCCTAATCCAGCAACAATCGCACAGTCAAAACTCCTTTTGAAACCATTGTCGCGCTGGGTTCTTGTAAGCCCTTGTTTACAAGAGCATTTCCATTGACTCCGGCGGCGTTCCGTGGTGAATGGATGGAGGTCTGTGGGAGAAGGGCCTCGAGGAATCCCCGCTCCCGGGGTGGGTTTTAGAGGAACGTGTTTCTCTTCCGACCGCGGAACGCCCGGCTCTGTGGCCGTGCACACGAGGGGTTTTTGGAGTAATTGCTCTCTTCTGATCTTTTCTTCCTCGGCTGCTGCTGGTGTCCCTGACCTGGTTGCTGTGTCCCAGCAGAGGGGGAGCCGGGTGACGTTGCCCCCGCCCGGGCCCGGCCGCTCACCCGGCTCGGGAAGGCCGGGAATCCTCGGCCTTGGAATGCGCCAGGCCGAAGACCTGTGCAAAGCCACGTGCAGCAGTCACTAGGAAAAAGGTTCCAGGCACAGATTGTGAGTATTACCCACGCTGGGCTACTCTGTGTGAGGAGGTCTTTGAAGGTTAACCAAAGTGTCTGTAAAATGCCGCGGGTTTCCAGCAGCCAAACTCCTGCCTTTGGCCCAAACTGTCCCGTGCTGCCCCTGCCGAGGCTCCCTCTGCCCCTTCCCTGCCTCCCCAGGCCCTGCTGGGGTCTATTTGCTTGGGGGTGGAGTGGGATTTGGGAGGATCTGTATCCCAGGAGTGAGAATGTACTTAAATTATGATTTGTAGACAAATGATGTACAATATTTTAATGCACGTACCCAGGTGCTGAGCGATGGGTACAGGGCACAAATTGATAAATAAATATAATTTTAAAGTATCGGTGGTGATTTACAGACTTTTGCCATCCAAGGAGGTGTGAGATATTTCAGTGTCCTCTCAGGAATGGTTCCTTTTGCCATAGTCTGGACTTTTTATCTTGAATAACCGTGTTGTCTTTAAGCTTTGCATGTTCTTGCAATATGAAATAGAAGCGTTTGCAGTCTCCCCTTCTGTTACTGCCCCCAGCAGATAAATTCACATTTACTAAGTTTAAACTATTGATACATATCCTTACATGCTGGTGAGCTGGGAACAAGGAATTGTGTTGCTGGAGTAGGTTTTGGAAGGTGTTTTCTTTGTGTCTGCACAGGCTGGTGCTTGGAAAGCAGAGTTTGGTGTGGCCTGGAGAGTTTTCACTCATTCAGTGCAGAATTGTAATGCAGGAATTGAAGAGCATATGTGGCCTTATGGTGAGGTGGCCTCCAGATTTCTGAATCTGTGTCCTTGGGGTTGCTGGAACCACGACGGTGGGGTGTTCTTAGGGTGCTCTTAGGGTGTCCCTGCAGTGCTGTTCCCGTTGGCACACGGGATCGCTGGCTGGGATGCAGTTGCTGCTTTTGTTGGCACCTCATGGTCTAGTTCTTGATGATGCTCCTGGGACAAGGCGGTGACGGGGCCCTCTTACACCTTCTGCTCCAGGGTGCCACCAGACCCAGGCACAGCTCAGCTCTGGTGCCACAGTCACTGCTCAGAGCGCGGGGCTGGCAGTTGTCAGAATCAGGGTTATTTTTCCTGCTTGGTTTTACCAGAAGCTCTCTTCCTGCACAATCTGACCCTGTACACAGCCTGCCGGGATCCCACGTGGTTTGGAAGGAAATCCTTGGCTCTGCTCACCCAGGAGCCCGAGTTTGCAGGGCAGGGCTGGCGTGGCTTTGTCAGAAGGTCCCTGCAGGGTGTGAGAATTGTGACACAGCACAGACTCTAAGCCTGGGCTGGAAAACACTCCCCTGGCTCCCATAGAACCAGAGTGAGGGGCATTCCCAGGGGCTGTGGGAATTTCTGGGAGTGAAGCCCATGGGAGGTGCTGCCTTGCTCAAGATCTCCAGTCCATCTCTGCTGGTGTGTCTGTGCACAGGACAGTACACATGTGGTTTGCTTAAAAATTAGATTTTTTGCTCCTTCTAAAACCAGTTTTTGTCTAGTTTTTAAATTGTCTTTGGGTGGCCTTTAAAACTCTTATCTGCTGGAATCATCTTTAGGCTGTGCTTCTCTTCAGACACACTCCATTCCTTCTATTTTTCAATGTAGGAACCATTAAGGGTTGATAAAATCTTTGAAACAATTGTGTTTTTTGAATGAAGAACGGGTTAGAAATATCAGAAGTACTCAAGTAAATAAAAACACAGAAGAAAAATACTAATAAATATTTATAAGGAGAATTTTTTAATGTATATAATCTAAATTTCCTGTTACATAATTTGTTTTAGTGAATGGGGTTTGTGTGTGCTCTTTTCTGCTCCTCCCCAGTTTTTTTCCCTTCTTTTTCATGCATGAATTGCATTGCTGATTTAAAAAGAAAATTTTAGGTGAACTAGCACCACTGAAATGAGAAAGGTCAGTTTGGAAAATGACATTTGCTGGCCAAAGCATTGGCAACATCAGCCCCAGCTCGCTGCTATTTTTGGCCAGCGCCAGGCCCTCTGTATATGGGTCAAATTCTGCTGTTGAGAAAGCAATTCAATAAAATTCAGGAGAGGCCACTCCAAGGCGGGTAATTCCTGTGGATCTCGCCGGGAATCCCATTGGAATGGGTGTCTGCAGCCCCTGTGGGGCCGTGGATGAGCTGGGAGTCCCTCGGTGGTGGTGCCTGAGAGGCTTCACGTTTCCACCACGGTTCTTCATTTCTGCGTTTCAGTGAGGAAATGGCTCTGAAAAATGGATTCGTGTTAATAACCTGTAATTATACAGACACAGGAGGATGATATGGTCTTTCCCTGCCAAAGCTTCCATCTAATCTGACAATTTCCCAAAAGCTGACGAGCTCCACGGATACGGCAGCGAAAGACGCTGAGTGGGAGAAATTGGAAACCCTTTTTATAGCCCAGTTTATTCAACATTCCTTTGTTTATCTCTTCTGTGTTTAGGGTGTTCTTCCCATTTTAGCAAACAAGCATGTGAATAAAAAAGTGAAATTAAGAGGGAAAATGCCAAAGGAATGATGTCAGTGAGGCTGATGGAGTTTCTAAACAGGCTGAGGGTTTTACAGAAGCAACCATGAGGCATAAAAAGGCTTCATGAGCGTCTTAAATTAAAATGTATTGATATTTTTTTGTTCAAATATTCCCCCACACGGTTATGAGTCCCAAGCACGGCAGCATGGTTTGAGGGCATGTGAACCAGAAATTAAAACCCAGCCCCAGAGCCTGATTTAATTACCCCGCTAAGTGAAAGGCAGAAGAGAGAGAATAAACAGCGAAGAAGGCGACTCTGTGGGTGAAATATTTTAACAATCCATGACTTTCATATGCTGCATTTGCTGTTTGATGTGGCTTTGTATTGACTGCGTCTCCTTATGAAAAATTGTGAATTAACAGATCCTGTGGCTGTTGGGAATGAGGTTGGGGTGACCCAGTCGTGTGGGGTCCCCCCTCGGTGTCTGAGCACACTTTTTGTTTTGCATGGGTACAAGTGATGGATGTGGGACAGAAAAGGAACAGGTCTATAAGCTCTGCCAGGACCCCTCGGGCTTACAGTTGTATGGATGTGGATTTTAATGCATTGCTGGATTTGGGATTTATATGGAGCAATTGTCCCATTAGTCTCAGTGGGTGAAATCCTGATCTCAGTGGCCTGAGTGTCAAAAACGCTGTGACTTCAAGAAGCTCATTTTTTACTCCAAAGGACTAATGCAACTCACTGTGTATTTTTTATTCATTCTACCGGGTATGTTTTATTTAACCATCACTAAAAGCCTCTCTCCCTTCATTAATAGGGCAATTAATTATTTGTGAGGGTAGAGAACATCCCTTTTTCACTCTTAAGAGTGCAGAGGTTTGAAAATGCAATTATGCAGGCGAGTCTTGGCACTAGTTCTTTGGTTGTGTGAGTGGTTAGTTACTCCTAAGTAACTGCACAGGTAAGCACTTGTTCCTGCTACTTAATTTTCCATGGATTTATTTCTCCAGGCTCCTCCCTTTGTTTATGGTGGCATCTGGAAACAAAATACCAACAAACTCAAAGGGGAAAAAAAGAAGAGAAAACCTAGAAGCAAAGCCAGGGGAGAAGGGAAGGCACACTGTGCATATCTCCTAGTTTTTAAGTTTTCTGTTTTAGAAAACCATGCCTTAGAAAATAAATAAATTTAAAAATAAAAATCAGTGCTTAATTTCTCATTGCTCGAGCAAAGGCAACCCCCCCATCATCGCTTATGCAGAGCATTGGAGCCATCCCTCATGCCGTGATGAAATAAACACAAACTGCAAAATTAAGTTGGATTTTATGCCGTTCCATATTTTAAGTTTTTTTGTTTTGGTTTGGTTTTTTTCCCTGTGAAAATGTGCGTTTTGGTTTTTATATAAATTAAGCTGTATAGTGTCTTTAAGGTACCCAAGACCATCCAGTTTCACAGGGGGACGATCACAGCAGGGTTGAGAAGTGGGGGGAGATGTCCGGGTTTTTCCTCTCGGTGCCTGCCAGGTCCCTCCCGAGCTGGTGGGAGCCCGGGCTGGAGGCGATGGGAATTACTGATATTCCTCTGCCCTCTGTAGGAGAACCGCCCGCATGAGCCGTGCTGCGGGATGGGATCCGGCTTCATCCCGGCCCCGCGCTCCGCCCGCGCCGCCCCGCAGCACAAATCACCTCCGGACTCATTTTTTTACAGCATTTAAAGGCTCACAGGGAACAGGGAAGAGCCTTGTGTTGACAACAGGGGGGTGAGCATCAGCCTGCTCGAATTCACAGCGGTGCCTTCGCAGGTGAAATCCCAACGCTGGCTGTGGAAAGCCCAAATCGTGGAGCCCAGGCTGACCCCCTGGAGCTGCTCATTGTGGGGTCTGAAGTTCAGACCTACATTTGCAAGTAGGATTTGAGAGGATAATTTGGGTCCCTGCTCCCTTGTGACAAAATATGTGCCAACCTCTATTGCTGTTCCCCAGTTCCAGGCAATTCCTTGTGGTTTTGGGGCCACCTCAGTCCAGAGGGAGGGCAGTAGAGGCTCAGGGGGCAAATCCAGGAGAACCTGTCCCTGTAAATGCTCTCTGCAGGTCATGTCTGCATCACTTGTCTGCTGCTCCTAGGCCAGAGTTTGACCCCGGGAGCCAAAATCCCTGGATTCCCTGAGGCTGGTGTAACTCTAGTGTGAGGATCTGTCTGTGCAAGGGCTTGGGCTGGCCTGAAAACCCACCTTTGGGGTCTCCCTGCTGTAAGACAGACCCAGCAACAAAAATATTTAACATAGAGGACGAGGAAAGAATCAATTCAGTTCTGCGCAGCTGGAGAGGCTAAAGAAATTCGACGTCGACTTAAAGCAATCGTTGTCACACTGTGCATTATTTAACGGGACTTTGCTGCTGTACTGCCGCTATCCTGGTACTGTGAGACCCCAGTTCTCACAGCCCCGGTGCACACAAGTACCGGGAATCCCCCCCTTAATACCGGGGGGGCCGAGGCAGCAGGGGATTTTGGGGGGGTGGGGGGTGGAATATCGCTGTTTATCGACATAACCCCCGGCCGCGCATCACAGCCCAGAGCCCGCCAGGCAAGTGGGGGACACCCGCGACGTCCCGGGACCCGCTGCGGGCCCCCGCGGCCTGTCCCGCTCCGGCCCCGGCCGGGCC
>WBMZ01002825.1:669-38047 GCA_013400975.1 Atrichornis clamosus
TCCACACCCCACCCCACCCCACTCCCTTTTTTTTTTCTTTTTGTTACTGGACTTTATTTTTATACCCATCCACCATTCAGGGAATTCCTCAAGCTGTACTTCCCCCCTTACCAAAGAGGCCTGCGCTTGAAAAAACCAATGGTGCCACCGCAGTCTTTAACACTGGTATCTTCCAATACCAGCAAGCTCTTGCCAACATGCAGTTACAGCAGCATACAGCCTTTCTCCCACCAGGTAAGTGCTTCTCTGGTGCCTTTTCTGGGGGAGGGAGAAGGGGGAGTTCTGGAAAAAGCACAGTAGGAAATAGCTGTTTGTTGCTGGTGGCAAACGCGGTGTGTGCTGGAGGCCGCTGGTGCCAGGCACAGGCAGCCCCTCCAGACCGTGGCACGGCGGTGCCTGGTGCCCCTGGTCAGAGGAGGGGCTGGCTGTGGGAACGCTGGCTTCTCTCTGCTCCTTGCGGAAGCTGGGTGGGTGTTTCCAGTCTAACGTAAAATCAGCATCATGCTCTGTCACCCCAAATCAGAATTTGAAATCTCCTCTCTCGTTCCTCTTTCTCTGGATTAACTGCTCTTCCTTCCAGATCCCTAAGCTGTTGTGTTTGTTTCTCTTTGCTGTAAGACCCCTTGGCCTTGGCAGTGGTGGGTCTGAGGCACACAGGCGAAGGGGTTGGTTTTAATGAGGTGCAGTGATCCCAGGAGGCACAGGCAGTTTCGCAGGAGGAGAATCACAAACCTGCAGGTTTTGATGAGGTGCAGTGGTCCCAGGAGGCACAGGCAGTCTCAGAGGTGGAGAATCCTGAATCTACAGAAGAAATCATGTGTGGGCCTCCACCACTGATGCCTCAGGGCCGATCTTGGACTGAGTAGAGCCAAGTGTTTGTTCTCAGCCAAGAGTGATCAGACGTACACTTGTTCTGGTGTAATTGCTGAAGAGTTGATGCCTGTACTATGTACCAAGCAGAAATCCCTTTGGAGGACATGTGATGGGACTTAAAGTTGGAATATCTGCTTTGGTTCTGCCAACAGTACTTCATGAGAAATGACCCTCTAGTATGTCCTGGGAGTTTCTGCCCTTAGTTACACAGCTGAGGTAGTTTGTTACGCATGAACCCACACTGAAGCAGCACCATCATTGCAGGAGGTGTGCAGAGCCCAGCTGATAGATCTGTACTCAAAAATGGGAAGGGGTCTGTGAGGACAGCCCTTTGTAATATAGATGGAGGAGATGAGGAAATACAGCTAATCAGTCTGTACCCAAAAATTTAAAGGATTTTATCCTAAACATTTTTGGCAAGTATGTTCCCAGGAGTTCAGTGCCCTTTCCCATTCTTTCTTGGTCTGGCATACAACCAACACATGTACTTTAAATGGCACAAAAACCAGTTTATTGATCTAGTACATTTTAATAACGTCTTTAGGTTCCAAAAGTGCATTGCAGCCACTGAAATGTATTAGTAAAAACTTGTTGCTAAGCTTGCTGGAGTCAATAGCAGGATGGATTGAGTGAGCTGTAGGTCAGATCTCTAGCCCACATATTAAAATCCATATTCAATATGCAATCACAGAATCATTGAACCATGGAATGGTTTGGAGTGGGAAGGACCTTAAAGACCATCTCATTCCAAACCTCCTGCCATGCGCAGGGATGTCTTCTAATAGACCAGGTTGCTCAGAGCCCCATCCAGAAAGACACAGAGTCCTCCTGTGGATATAAACAATTCACAGATTTCTTTTGGCACAGCATAAACAATGGAATCAGTAAACTGCAATTTTCCAGCTTGCATGAAAGCAGCAAGGGGCTGGATGGTTTCTGCAAGTGCTGGACTTGCCTTTGAATTTGCCCTTTGAACTGGGGAGCTGGGGTTGGGGTTGTGTTTTGCAAATGCAAACCCCATTTGCACTCCACCTGTCAGCTCTTCCTCCAGTGGATCCACACTGAGATCTCCAGGAGCTTGGCAGTGGTTCTTGAGGCTTCGTTAGACCTTTCCTGACCACTGAAGTTTAGTATATGTTACACAAGAAAAGTAAAGGAGTTTTTAGCATGAGCTGTTATAAATTCTCTTTTTATATTTTTCAGATAGCGGCAGTTTGAGCTTTCCAGTAATCCAGTACTTGCCAAAAAGTTTGAAAAATGTCTTTGCCACCTCACCCTGTTTAGTTTTTCCCACTTCAAATGAACTGGGATCAATTCCTGTTTGGGCACAGTCTCCTGGAAATAGAGTTTCTCCATCTGTCTCTACGAAACGACGGAGAGCACAGAGCGCAGGTGCCCCCAGCTGCCACGGAGCAGGGGCAGGTCAGCTCAGTGGCATCTGAATTAAAGTGACGTTTTTCAGGTTCAGACACCTAAGGTGTAAGTGCTCTTTTGTGTTGCTAGTTGCTGCAGCTGCAGGGGATGAAATGCAGGAGGGCTGGAGGGCAGGTCACGTGCAGAACCTACACAGAGTGGTGTGCATGGGGTTGGTCCCCTGTGGGGGATCTGGGCAGGACCTTCCTCTCTGCAGGGCACTTAACTCCTCATGTTCTTCCACTCATGTTCCAGAAAACCTCAGATACCTCTTGAATTATAAGACATTGTTCTGGCTGCCTGTGTGCTAGGAATGTGAAGCATATCCAGGGATCATCCATGCCTGGGGAAGGACACTGGCCTCCAGCACACCTTAAGTGATTAAATGTTCTTAGACACTCATCTCACCTCTCGCAACTAAAGCTCCCTCTGTGCACAGCCACCTTTGAGGTGTCCCCAAAACCCTGGCTGCTGGAAGCTGTCCCCAGACTGAGAGGGGACTTTAAAGGTGTTGCAAAAAACCGGGAACACTTGTGGTGTTGAAATAAGTGGAGATAGTCTGCCAAGTGAGGAGGCTCTGCATGCCTTGGTGATGTTCACAGCTTGGTTTGCTCCCTGGGTCCTGGCTGCCAGCTCAGAACACCTCGGCAGCTGTGGGAGAACCTCCCGCTGTGAATGTGCAGAGCTCCAGGTCCTTGGACCTTTACCTGCTGCGTGTCCTGCAGTGGTGGGGAGCTGGCTGGAGAGAGCCCCTGCAGGCAGCTGGGTGGCATCCGGCCCTGGTGCCTGTGACCCTCCTGTGCCTCGGCTCCCTGTCCCATGTGCGTGCGGCCATTCTGCCCCATGGGTGTCACCTGGGTGACCAGAGTGTCTTTGAGAAGTGGATCCTCCAGAGGAAGGGGTCAGGGCAGGGTGCTCCCAGGAGTTGATATCCTGGTGCAGCTGCAAGGGGCAGGATTTCCCAGAGCCAGTGTGGAAAGGCTACAGCCACCTCTGCCATCATGTTAACCCCTTATCTATTTGTTCAATTGCTGCAGCTTCAGCACCAGACACTCCCTGGCTCCTGCCTGGGACTCAGTGCCCAGAGCCTTTCCTAAAGCACCTTCCTCCCTGGGGCTGCTGAGCCTCTGCAGAACCACTGCTCTCCCCCAAAACGTTGGGGAGGGAAAGGTCAGGCACCACTGCTTACCTCCACAGGAGAGCTTATGCTGTCTGGGGTGTTGTTTTTAATTAGGCTTTAGTAGATTGGGCAGCAAAAACAGACTGAGGGGAATAAATAATATGAGGGAGAGAAGAGAAAAAAATACTTAAACCACCTGTAAACCTTGAATATTTATAAAAATAGCTTTATTGCACTGCAGAAATAATCTTGTGAAGTTGTGGTCAGTTAAGTCATCACATCCTTGAATTAAAATTCTGCCTTGTGTTGAACAGCCAGGGAACGTTGAAACTGCACATTCATTATTCATGTGTTCTCATTAGTCAGTCAAAGCTTCTGAAGTCAAGATGAATATTAAGATAATAGCAAAAATTACTTTTATTACTGGTAAGAGGGTCATATAGCATAATGTCTGTGTTTGGGAGTTACCCCACCCCAGCAACTGTTCTTCTTTCTGCCTCATGCTCATTTGCTTCAATTCCCTTTCAAAATCTCTGTGCACTGGTCATAATGTTAATGATGATAAGTCAGACTGAAATTTGAAGCTGAAAAGCTTTACAGGGATATTTCAGAGTTGTTGTAAATATCCAACTAATCTGTAGCATGTAGGTACAATTATGCAGGGAACAACATACTATACCAGCTCTAATGGGGGGTGTACAGCTGTGTAAACAGGGCACTTCTGCAGAGGCAGGACTCGAGGTTCTTCTCTGTAACCTCCTGAACACCACTGAGGTGCCATCAGAGGGACCAAGAAAGCCGTTTTGCTTACTGTTTGTACTTTACAGCCAAATTCTGCTCCATTTTTTAATCTTTTAAGTGATTCTATTGGCTTCAGCCATGATTTGTGCCTGGGGAGGTCAGGAGAGGTGCCCTTCCTTTACCCTTTCTTTGTGAATATTCTCCGTCTCTTCCATGACACAGAAATAGAGGAGTAATTAGGAAACATGATGATGCTCTTGCCTTTGTAGCCCAACAGATACAGCAGTGACAGAGGATACCTTTGGCCCCAGCAGTAATTAAACTGACCAACTTCTTCCCTGCACAGCTGAATGCTCCTGAGGCTGTGCATCCCCTCCAGAGCTTGGCACCAGCTGGAGCCATTTCCTGTCCCCGTTACAGTCACGGGATGTCACCAAGGCAGCATTGCCCTGGCTCCCTCCGGCAGTCTGCTAGGATATGTTTCCATTCCTGCTGCAATCTCATTCCCAGATTTCAGAGTTTATTTCAGTTTCTGCTCTGTGTCAAGCATCATTAACAGTGTTAATAAATGTTATTTATTAAATAAAAAAGTAAATCATTTATTAAAAATTGATATCCTGGAAGATCGGCATATATTTATCATCTTGGAAGCAGAAATTGAAGATTGTGAGATCAGTCTGGTCGAAGGCGTTTTGCTGTGTAAAGTAAAGAGGATTGGTTACTTTTATGTGCCACCAGAATGTTCCTAAAAACACCTTCCTGCTCCAGGCTGTGGTTTCAGGGCAGAACTCTCCAGGTGCGTTACTGTTGCATAGTCTGAAGGGAGTTGAGCCCAGACCACCAGCAGCTTAAAATACATCCCACAACAGAGAACAAAACACTGAACAGGTGTTCTGAGGTGTCACCATGAACTGCACAGGGCATGCTGACCATTCAGTCACTGCTCTGAGACAGCTGTTGAGTGGCCAGAGCAGGGGACAGCCAGGGTCACTGCCCCTGCTCCAGCAGCTCACAGGGGCCATATGGATGCAGCCGCAGTGCTGCCTGCCGGGTCACCTGGGATGCCCTGTACGTGCCGTGAACGCTGCAGCAGTCAGGAAGTGGCTCATGAACAGCTCAGCTCAAGCCATGGCTCTGCGAGGAATGAGTGCCCCAGACCAGCCTAGAGGGTGAGGAGAAGAGAGCAGGAGGAAGGGAGAGGGGAGCCTCCTTGCCTCCCACCATCCCCTGCCCAGACGGATCCAGCTGCACACGGCGCTTCCCGAGCGCCGCAGGGACAGGGACAGCAGGGTCTGGCCCGCCGGCCTCACCCCAGGGCACCAGGCAGCTGTGAGTTTCAGATACCTCTTTTGATCTGAGGAGAGCAGGGCAAGGACCATGGCAAGGCTTGTGTCAAAAGGCAGAAAGATTTCAGGAGTTGTGAGTTGAAGGTGGGGAAGGTTTTCCTGGCCGTGCACGTCCGGGGGCCAGCACGGTCCCACACACCTCCATCCATTCCCCTTCCCTGAGGCCTCCTCCTAACGGATCACTGTGCTGTTGTATGGTTTGATTGTGCTGACAGTAGTGCCACTGGGCCCATAATAACAATTTTTCTTCTTTGTTCAAATGAAGTTTCTAATTACACGTGTGATGGGTTGTTTTAATTCTTTTCCCTTTCCAAATCCACCTTCCTGTTGCAATGCATGATGAGCAGGCTCAATATTGTGCATGACACCCGCTACAAGTGTTGGTAGGTGCCAGCTTTGTTTCTTGATTATCTTAAACCTGTGGTGCAGCTCACAGACCCTCAAAATCCACTGCTAGATTTAATGTACAGCCCTCGTGCCAGTCCATCTCCCCAAGCCTCCTGCACTAACACCTGTCAATTAAATGCAATTGTTTTATTTAATTGACATGGACACGTAGATGTTAATTTTGTACAGCAGTTTTTAATTGCACATTGTTCCTTGGTGGATTTTGACTGGACTATGAGTTCCAGTGTTTAGAAACTATCTTGTGTTAACTAAAGACTGTATCTTACCATAGCCATGTAGCTGTATTCTGTCCTTCTACAAGATTAATTTCTGTTTGCAGTAAATACTTGGGTTGAGTTTTTAAAAGACAAAAATTTGTAAATATAAGGGCATTGAAAAACTCTCCTGTTGATTTTCGTATTGAAATGGTTAAGCTTGTTTGTGTCAATTTTCTTGATTTGATGGTAACAAGCATTTTCCCCTTTTTTTCTCTTTCATCTCCCTCCCCTTCCTCCCGGAATGTTGTCCTGCTTTGCACTGTGGTTGCATGTCACGCTGGCAATGATGTCTCGGGCTTCTCGCTGTGGTAAACCATGCTCAATGACCCTCCCACGTGTCGCTCTGGTCCCATACTGCTACACTCTTCTGTATGTTTGCTTATTTGATTTTCCTTCCGAAAGTTCCCATGGTGCACGGTGCTACGCCAGCCACTGTGTCTGCAGCAACAACATCTGCCACAAGTGTTCCCTTCGCTGCAACAGCCACAGCCAACCAGGTTTGCTAATTTACAGCTTTGTTCCTTACAGACAACTCGAAATCGGTGCTTTAATGAGCATGGGGGTTTGGATCTGACCTCTTGTTGGCCTACACATTCTCTCAGAGAGCTGCAGCTTAATCAGCCCTTAGCCATGCTCCAAAGGTGCTGCCGTTCCATTTCTGATGCCAAAAATAATTGACAATAGAGTTTCTGACTCAGTCTTAACATTTATGGGCCATGCTGCTTATTTCTGCTCTCAGGGATGCTAAGAGCAAGGGATAATACATGAACCCACAATTTATTTCTGTTTTTGTGGAGCTGACAGCTCCTTTCAGTGCAGAATTCAGGGAAAGCCAGGGGAGCCTTTGTGCAGAGGGGTTGCAGGTTCTTACAGTCTGAGTTTAGCAGTCCAAACATGTTCTGACTCTCCTCTTCCAAGAGCAAAACAAAACCCTGTGAGCATGGGCCACACAGAAACTTCCTTTAAACCTTTGTTCCAGCCTGTGATTCTCTTGGGAATGGCCCATTCCTTTGGACAGAGCTCAGTTAATAAAATGCCCATTAGAATCTGGGTTTATTTCTCAGTAGCCAGCCCAGTCATTGCCATGTTTGGATGTATTTCAGGAATATGAAAGTAATGCTAACCATGTAAGTGATTAGAAGTCCTCCCAGGAAAGCCAGAACCAATGCTCTAACGATGAGTCCCAGGGCCGGAGGAGCTGGAGCTGCAGCTGAGCACAGGACAATGTCAGAAGGGGAGATTTCTGTACAACACCTGGCTGAAAGTGCAACAATAAAAACCTTTTAAAGAGCATCCTGTTCCTCTTCCGAAAGCAGATTACTATTTGAGATTTACTGGGCAGGTAGAGCTGCCCATGTCACGAGGCTGTCGGTTCTGGTCTGATAAGCAGGTCTTGCTTCTGACTCAGTGGGGTCACACATGTGCCTCTTAGGAAGGGGAACTACAGGTTCTCCTCAGTGCTGTGCAGGTGTGGTGCTGTATGTGGCATGAGCTGCGGAGGAAAATGTCCGTGTTAAGGCAGGCTCACCTGACACTCAGCTCCCGGCTCAGGACGGGTGACTCCTCAGGCACTTCCCAAAGCCACCGTGGGGCTGCCCCTGGGGGTGCAGCTGCATGGGGGGCTCAGCTCTGCCCGTGCCCCTCTGTGCTTGGGGAGGATGGTGCCAGCTCCCATGGCCTCAGGGCATCAGTGCTGCAGGGTGAGCCCGAGGACCTTTGGCTTGGAGCCTTTGCACCTTTACCTGTCGAGCACTGCCATTTTGTGCTGCCCCAGCTGTACGTCCCTCGTTAACCTGTCTGCTTCCTCACCCCTCAAAAATACAATTCCCAAATGGCACCATTGCAGTGACACCTAGGCGTGCACATCCCGAGCCTCCACGGGGACATGGATGTTGTAGAATCCCAAAAACAACCCAGGTTAGTCTGCTCAGCAGGTGGCACGTTCTGCTCTTGAGAAATACTTGCTGAATGACCAGGTCACTCAGGACTTCAAACTTAGCCTAAGAATTAGTGTTTTGAAAAGCTAGTTCATGGGTGGGGCTACCTCTGTGGATGTGCCACCTCAGCAAGCAGCCTCTTGTATGCCCACAGACTCTAATACTGCAAATTATTGCACCAGTTACTTCCAGTGTGTCTCTGTAAGCTGTGCTTGTCCTGAGAGTTGGCAGAACAAGACAAGCCACAGAAAAAGTCATTATTTTAAAATCATCTCTGTGTTAGTAACCATGCACTTCCCAGACAGATCACAGGGAAGACTTTCTATTGTAGGATCCGGTCATTTCATGCCTTTCCTCCCCAGAGCCTCATAACACACTTAGTGCAGTTCTGCAGCCAAACCTCCATATATACATATATACCCATATATGTATATACCATGTCAGCAATGCTGAAGGTATTTAATGCCACCTGATGCCATGTGCCTGCATGCCAAAGGCTAAAGATCTGGCCCTTCATCTTCCTGGACTGGTGCTGAAGGTCCTTGGTCTGTTCCGACAGCACTATCCCTGATGCTGCTCCAGTCGGGTGCCGCAGCCTGTCCTGCAGCAGTAGGAAAACATGGTATGAGAAGCTTCATTCTGCTCGAAGCCCATTTCTGTGGAGTTGGCAATGCTGTGGATGTGTGAGCTGCCAGGGGAGGAGAGGGCGCACGGGTGGAAAAGCAGTGGCAGGACCTGTCCACGAGTTAGCTGAGAAGAAACCCCCCATTCCCTGGGCAGATTCACAGGCCAGCCTTGGTGCCCATCAGGAAAAAGGGTCTTTCCAAGTGCCACAGCCGTTTGGGATTGTGCCAATACACTTTGTGTCCTACTCCCAGCACGATTCCCTGTGCCTGGGCACATCTGCTCTCCCTGGTGCTGCAGGGTTGCGGTGCCCCTGTGACCCAGGGCCGGGTGCAGTGTCATCTGTGTTGGCACTGCTGGCAGTTGGCTCCCAGCGTAGTCCTGGTTTTCTAAACGGGAAACTGAGCTGATGGGCTCTTCAGGGGAGTCACAAGCCGAGTCCTGTTTCTGCAGCCGAACGTTTTGCGGATTGTTTCCCTGCCTGGGGAGGCTTCGCTTGCCGGCTGCTCCGCGCGGTGCCGCAGCCGCCGTGGGAAGGGCAGGAGCTCTTCTCCACAGGGGATTTTCACCAGCCATGAAAATCAAGCTCAGGGCATCGTAGGTTTGGCAATCAAAACCCAGGACAGTGACAGCAGTGAACACAAAATCACACTGAAACAAGGCCACTGTAGAATTCATCATCTGAGACACTGAAAGCACAGAATTTTGTGTAGGCCAACAAAAAGGGCTATTTTCAATTACTGCACTGCATGACCTGTAGATGTTAACTTCTATTTCCTAAACAACCAATAATACTTACTGATATTTATCCAGTAGTACGTAACCCAGCGTTTTCCAGTTGAAAGTTGCATTGTAGCATTTGAGTTGACTTTAACCTGTAGTTACAATGTAAAATCCGCCAACTCACAGATGATCCTCCCTTTCCCAAAGTGATGTTCCATAGCAAATGCTGTGCCTCTGGGTGGACTCCTTGCACGTGTTACTCATTGCTTACATTTTTTACCTGTAGATACCCATAATATCTGCCGAACATCTGACTAGCCACAAGTATGTTACACAGATGTAGACATTTGGTCATCAAACAGTAAGTTCCCAACGTGTTGTTGCTACATTTTTTTCTTACCTTTATGCGTGTAATTTGTTGCTTCAAGGGACAGAATGTTTTTATTTTCTTTCTAAGAGAAGCAGCAAGGTACAGCAGAGGCTCTGACCTCCACTCAGGGGCTGAGGGGAGATCCCACAGGTACCAGTGCTGCCTCAAGTGTTTGTTTGTACATGCCCACGCAGCAAAATCAGGGTTGACAGAGGTTTATGTTTTGTCCATGTTGGCCCCAGCACGGACCTGAGCTGAGGGGCAGGTCAAGCAGGGAGGTGGTTCCATCAAGTTCTTTTCTGAAAGAATGGCTTTAAAATCTCAAAATTTGGAAACCTGGCATTGCCTAGGTTTGGAAACCCAATTCTCCTGTTGTCGTGAGGTCCCCCACAGCCATCCCATCCCCAGGACAGCTCCTCATTTGTGTTTCCTTCTCCTCTCCTGTGCTCCATTTCTGCTGTCTTTTTATTGAATGCCTTGGCCATAATGGAATTATTTCTGATGGTGAGGATTACCCCTTTGGCCACAGTGGATTTGTAATAACAGCTACTCCTTTCAGCTGAGCATAAATGCTGTTAAACTGCTGGCACAGCACATGGAGGGTGGGGTGGGATGAGATGGGATGGGATGGGGTGGGATGGGATGGGATGCCTCCAATGGGATGGGAGGCTTCTGCTTGCAGAGGGTTCCTGCAGGGACACAGCACCCTGTGCCGTGTCAGGCTGGGGCTGGTGTGGTCTGACACGAAGTCCTGGCTGTGCCGAGAACATTTTGTGCTCTTCCCTTCCCAGATGGTAGCCGAGGCGAAGAGGCTGGATTTGGGTGGGAAGAGGCCGAGCTCATTAGCCATAGTGTATGTAAATACTGTCCAGCAGCACTGGGAACCCCTCAGCAGTGACATCACACATTGCATGTTAACGAGACGAAGCGAGACCGTGGGACTCCACTGCACACTGTTGCCTATATACTTTGTACATTGAATTGATATTTGTGCTGAGGTGATCTGATTGTCTGACCCCGCAGCATCGCCCGCCTTTCCCGGCACAGAGTGCCCGGGGGCCGACGCGTCCGGGGCCTGCTCCCCACAATCACGGCGTCACCCCGGAAAGGCCGACGATGCTGCAGCCAGAAATCTATTATGTATTGGTACGTCTGTAGACCAAGATATAATTTTTTAAAGTAAGTTTATTTCTTTCAAGGTTTACAAATAACAAAGGTGCACCTTGTATTTAAAATTGCCATTATAGACGAGAGCGTGCATGCACAGTAATTTTTGTTTAAGAGTAATATTTTTAATGTAAGAGATTGTAAGAAATGGGAAGAGAGGAATCTGACAGAGATGAATGTGCCAAGCAAAACCACAACTGTGTATATTTTAAAGCACATCAATGGCTTTAAGTACCACGTTGTTAAGGATTCTCATGAAGTGCCATAGACTGTACATCCATCAGAGTATTATTTCCGCAGTGTTATTTTCAGAACCAAGTTTTCACTGACTTGATAAGTACTGATCAGTCAAAGGGCACCATTCTGTTTCAAACCAAAGCTGTCTCAGAAATGGCCAATTGCTCCTCACAGCCAGTGGGCAGCACCAGAGAGATGCTCCAGCTGTGCGTAACCCTTACGGACAATATTATCTCTAAACTCTCCCAAGGCATTGTATGTCATATTTATGCATATTTACTGTATAACGTGAGTTGCGAAAGGGAACAGCCATTTCTGAGACACAGTAACAAATCTTTGAGGAACTTCTTTTGCTCTATTTATAGCCTCTGTCGCCAGTCACAAGGACTATAAATGTTTTGCAGAGATGGGTTTCACTTTAATTCATCAAGTCCCGCGTCTGCGGCGACTCTAAACAAAGATGCAGAAGCACTGACAGCAGATGCATGACAAACCAAAATAGGACAAATGAGACGTTAATTAGCGTAGAAATTGGGTGGGTTAATACTCGGGTGAGTTTTATATGTGATTTTTTTTGTTCAGATTAACTGCTTATAGCCTTAGAAAGCCTTTACAAAATAAAAACAAACAAATAGATGTGCATTCAAGTTTTAAGAACGGATTCATCCAAAGGAATTCCTTTTTGTGGTTTGGATGTTGCAGCCAGTAAAGGATATTTTTGCTCTGTTCAGCCAGGGGCTGCCTGGGGCCAGGCCCCGGGTGGGCAGGGGAGGGAGAGGCGCGGGTTCGGTTGTAGAACTCGCCATACTCCGCGTTTACTGCGAGTTTTTATGCTTGAGAGAGATGCTTTATAGATAAGAATGATGTGTTGATTTTCCTGATTGTACTGTACATCTATTAAAGCCTTAGATTATTACATTACGGGTTAAAACCCATACCAATGTAATTTCAATCGTGTTAAGAAAGTATAGGTGACTTCACATGTTATTGTAGTGACTTACCATAGAGAATTTACTTATTTTTTCTTGTTAAAAGTGTAGTTTTTATTTCTTACATTTACTAGCTCGTTTTCATTTTCTATTACCAGTTGATACCATTTCAGTTTATAGAATTTTGTTTTATTAGAGTTTACTGATGACTTTTTCAAAATACAAAAAAAAAAAAGTAGTTTTCTTCATAACATACTCAGTTTGGAATCTACATGTAGTGTCTTATGAGTATTCGTATTATTGTTAACTAAATGATTTCTATTTTACTGATCCAATATGACAATGTAAGAATGTCAGTCATTGTTAGTTCTTGTCTAGTTTTCATTAAAAGAACAAAGATCTTTTATATGGATATCTTATAATTATATAATCATTGCTAAGTAAGAGGTTAAGTTGTTGCTATGGCAACAATCCTGGCAGACAATTGAGTAATATTTTGATGATTTATTTTGTTTGTAATTAGTTATTATGAGAAAAAAAAATCTAGTTCCTAGATATTAGAATAAAATTTATTTTCTACTGTATCCATTTCAAATGTTAAAATATTGTTTAAATATTTTTTGAAATCCCTGAATATCAGGCCTTGTTATAAATAAGCTGCATAATCAATAGATCAAGGGACTTTTTGTTGATAATCCAAATACTCAAAGTTTACGTAACAAGAATTTTAGTGTGTGTGTGCAAACTCTTGAGGGTTGATTATGCTGCAGTTGGGACGTTGAGAGCGAAGGTTGACTTTTTGCACTTCTGTATATAGTCAAAAAAGAGAGAAACCTGTATAATAGTAAGATCTTATTTTGAATAAAAATGTCTATAATTACAAGGAGTTTTGTTAAGGCTAAATAAAATGACAGGCTGAACAAAATTGCTTGCAAAAGTGGCACAGAGTTAGCACTCCATCCCCCTTCCAAAAAGTTGCTTTGCTTTATGTGGACAGCTTGTAGTTTGCCAGGATTTTTCAGCTGGAAAGATCTGCCATCCTTCCGAGATCACATGACTGACAGAAGCTCCACTGGGTCAAATCTGCCTGAAAATCATTAAATAAAAAAAAGGAAAAAAAAAAGAAAAAAAAGCAGGTACTTCAGCCCATCCAGGGAATCATGGCTCAGATACTCCGTACATTATTCAAAATCTACTGCATGTTTAAAGTATCAAAATATATTAAAGATATATGCTATTCAAACCAGTTTCTGACAATTTCAGTGGTTTCTTGTTCACAAAAAAAGATTCTTCAAAACAAATACTGACGTTCACAGAGTTCAACCATGGACAGGCAAATGGAACAGCACCCGTAGCTGTAGGGTAGGGGATTATTTTCTCGCTGTAGTGGTCCTGTTCTTTTAGCAGGTGAAAAACAACCTGGGAAATCTTCCCGTTTCCATGGAAAGCGTTGCAGGAGCCTGGTGATCCTGTGTATGCCAAAGCTGGGAGGAGCAGTGGGGCCGGGGCTGCCTGGTCAATATTTGATGAGTGGCACTTGTGCAACCCCGGTTCATCTGCTGGAAGGACGGACGCGCTTGGGTTTGCTCTTACGTAACCACAGACTTACTTTGCTTGTAGTTGCTCCAGTTACGTACTCTGTCCTGGGCTGCAATTTGGGTTTATGCTTATTTTATTATTACTGCTATAGTTGACCTTGCTGTATGGAAAAAATAAAGTTAAATTGCCCTAATAAAAGCTCTCTTTCTTGATTACCTTTTCCTCCACCGGGTTAAAAGTGGCTCCGCTGGGCTGTGCAGGCTTGGGCGTGTCCGTGCACTCCTGGGACTCTCCAGAATTTGTTTGGAACCGGGGCTTTTCTGCACCAGCACGTGTTCCAGACACAGGATTTGTATTAAAATGCCGACTATTTAGGATATTCCTGTTAAATCCAGAGGGTAAAGACAAAGCACCAGGATGCCCTGGATCAGCCCCAGCTATCATTATCCTCCCGTGGCAACGCTTCCAAGGTTGTCAGGGTTCAGGGACACACTGGGACCTCCACCCCATCCCTCTTCAGGGAATCGGGGCACAGGAAATGAGGGCACAGGGAACTGGAGGTGTGGGGAATGGGATCACAGGGAATTGGGGGTGCAGGGAGTGGCATAGGGAGCTCAGTGATCAGGGAATTGGAGAACAGGGAGCTGGGGGTGCAGGGAATTCAGAGTGAAGGGAATGAGGGGAGCAAGGAATTGGGGGGGGCAAGGAATGGGGAGCAGAGACCTGGAGGTGCAGGGAAAGGGGTAGCAGGGAACAGGGCACAGGGAACGACGGGAGCAGGGAATGGAGCTGAGGGAGTGGGGGTGCAGCCAGGCTGACATTAGAGGGAGCCCTGTTGCCACGTGTTGCAGTTCCTCCATCAGTCCCCCACAAATCACTGATAATCAGAATTTCTGACCATGACATCCCAGCTTTAATTGATTAAAGGAAACACCACAGGGCAGTTGTTTTCCAGGGGGATTTCGGGTGGCCCCCACCGTGAGCTGGCCTTTCCCAGACAGGTGTGTGGACACTGTTTCCCAGCTCAGCACACCTGGACACCCCATTCCTGCTGACTGAGCACCCATTCCCATACGCTCCCTTTGCCCCCATGCTCGGGATGACACTGAGCATTTCATTTATCACCACATTTTGCTTCCAAGGGAAAAACATCTCACACAGTGGTTGGAATTGGCAGAAACAACCCGGCTCGATTTTCCTCTGTAAGTGCCGACGGCCGCGGTGTCTCCGTGGTCCATCCCAGGGCTCCCCCAGTCCTACAGGACCCTCTGGCCAGGTCTGTCCCGTGCCTCTGGTTCTGCCGGGGCTCTGAGGGGTGTCGAGCAGCACCTCTGCCTGCACAGGGCTGTCGCTGGAGAGACGAGAGGAATCAGCTGCTGGGATGCTGAGCAGGGCCACCAGAAGGAGCTCCTGCCAAAGCAGCAGCAGCACTGGTGGCTCGGGAGGCTGCGGCTGTGAAATCTCCCTGCCCGTGGCACCTCTCTGGGCTGTGGCACCTCACTGCCCGGGGCACCTCTCTGGGATGGGGCACCTTAGTGCCAGAGGCCATCTGGGGCACCTCGTTGGCTGTCACACCTTGCCAGCCATGGCACCTCGCTGTCCGTGCCACCTCTCTGGGATGTGGCACCTCGCTGGCCAGGGCCAGGACAGTGGCAACCACGGGAGCAGCAGTGACAACTGTATCAGTTGTGAAAAGCAAAGTACCAGAATTGTTCCAAGGGATCCCCTGCATCTGCAGCCAACAGGCTTTTCTGAACTGGGGGGGATTCTAGGCCTTCAGGGAGGTTGGAGCAGGAACCTGGGAAGGAGTTTGAATCGCCTCTGTGTGACCCCTGGGCAGGGAATGGTGCAGCAGAATAATTCTGAAGGTCTTTTTGCACCCAGATATTAGTTGCAATAATAAAAAAAAAGCTATTTCCTGCCCAAACAGAGGTGATTACACCCCTCTATGGTCCCAGCTGTGGGTGGCACCATGCCCTGGTGCTGGGCACAGCCTCAGCTTGGGGAGAGGTGTGGGACAGGCCCGGCTCTGCCCACCACAGTGCAGGGGACACACAGCACAACACGAGGCCAGGGAGGGGGCACAGCCACCACCACACTGTGCCGTGGGATGCAGCAACTCTTCACAGCATCAACTCTGGCAGCCCCCGAGCCACGGGGAGAGCAGGAGAAGAGGAGGGAGTTTGGAGAATGACGCAGGTGCTGGTGGTGGCCCCAGGGTGGGTTGGGGTGTGATGGGGCTCAGCTGGTGAAGAAAAGAGCTGGAGGCAGCAAGGGTTGGAGGAGGGAGTCAGAAGTGTGCAGGTAGGAGCTGGTTCAGTGTCACGGGGGAACGCACCGACCTCCTCCGGGGGGGCCGGGCCCGGGGAGCTGCTGGTCTGGGTGCCTCTGGACACAGCGGCTGCATCCCACCGGCAGCTCCCTCACTGCGGGCTGGGCGCCACGGCTGCCCCAGGAAACCTTGTCTTGGCTCCGACTGGAGCGTGGAGCCTGTCCTGGCGTTCCTGTGCACGCTGGCAAATCCCAGTGCAGCTGCCCAGGGATGAGCCTCGGGGCAGTGTCGGGACTCAGCCCTGTGACTGTGGAGGAGCTCTGCTGGTCCCTTCCCTCCCCTTCCCAAACCCTTCTTCCGATGTCGGCCCTCGCCATCCACACTCGCCTTTGCTGCCCGGTGCTCGCCGGCTGTTTTGGCAGAGGCACATTTAACACGGGGAGCTCTGGGGGCTGAGTCTGCCCTGAGGGGTGGCAGTGGTGCCACAGCCCAGGGTGCTGCCAGGGAGCCCCCGACACATGATGACAAAGGGATCCGAGACTGTGGTCACCATGCTTGTGGCATCGGTAGCCATCAGCAAAGGGGGCAAGTATGCCTGGAGTGTCCCTTACCCGGCTCTGCCAGCTGCTGCTGGCTGCAGCTCCTTCCTCAGTTCATGGTTTCTGGTGCAAAAAGGAAAATTATGTGAACAGATCGTTACTGCATGAAACCCAGTTTTGAACATCTGTGCTGAAGTCAAAACTTCATCCTAAAATAGATGAACAGATAGAGAGGGAAGATGAGCAGCTCACAGGAGAGAGCTGGAGGGAATTCACAAAATCCAGTTTGCCCTATAAAATTTTGGGAGGTACGTGAGCCTCTATCAACTCTCCTCCTAAGAGTCACTGCTACCTGCCTGTATTAACCTCTCCCCATTCCAGGTATCCGTCACGTCGTGTCCGTTCTCTGACGCCTCTGTGCTGTTTGGAGGACGTGTCTCTGCAGTGGGATGCACGCACTCGGTCTGGGCTGCCCTTCCACGTGGTTTATCTGTGTTAGTTTCCTTTGGAGGAACCTCGTGCAAGTGAGTGTTGGCAAACAGGGACGTTGGCCTGACGGTGACAGACACCTTCAGTAAGGACCCCACTGATGGTAGCAGTGCAGCTGGGGGCGTGTTTGCCATCACTGCTGGCTCTGGGCAGGAAATGCTGGGCCGTTCCAGGTCCCGTGAGCCCCCCAGCCCCAGCCATCCATGACAGTCCCCTTCCCAGCAGTGGCCACGTCACCAGGCCAGGCTGGGTCTGGAGGATGCTGCTGGCCAGGCCAGCGCCACGGCTCTCTGGCCTCGGGTGCCCAGCCAGGACTCAGGCACCAAACCCAGCCCAGGCCCCTTGGAATTCCCTGCCCTTGGCAGTGGCGTGGCTCAGCCCAGAGCCGAGCCCGGTGTGCGGATTCTCTGCCAGACAAGGGAGGTTCGTCCCCCCAGGGTTGTTCCTGGCTGCCTCTGGGTATCCCGTCACACAGCCACTCGCAGAGGGAGCGTGCTGGGTCTGTGTTTTCTGACTCACCAGCAGGTGCATTGAGCAATCTTCTGTTTCCCAATCTGTTTTCTTTCTCAGGAATTCAGTCATCACTTTGCTTTCAGGGCAGCAAAAACGTAATCCAGCTGCGAGTTCACACACGCGGCTCTGCAGCTCGGCAGATGCCACAGAACCCCTCATTTTCCATGGGAAGGAAGGCAGGGTTGTGTCCAGTGCCCACTGCCGAGCCCCGCAGGGCTGCCACCAGCTCCCCTGGGTCCCATCCTGCAGCCTGAGCCACCTCTGGGGTTCTGCAACCCTGAGCTGCTGCCAGGGTGAACAGGGCAGCCGGGGCTGTGAGCCACCCGTGAGCTGCGGCTGCTCGGCGCCGAGCACTGCCATGCTCCTGTGGGGATGGGATGGGACGGGACGGGACGGGACGGGACGGGACGGGACGGGACGGGACGGGACGGGACAGGAAGGGATCCGACCAGATGGGATAGGATGGGGCCGGCCCCATGCCCTGAGATGCCCTAACGTGCAGGTGCAAGGCAATAACCCAGAGGAAGCACCCAGTGTCAGAAACTGCCTGAACCCTGCTCTGTGTTTCGCATACCTCTCCTGTGTCATTCCACATTCAGCACTGGATGTGGGCCTTGCCACTGCCCTGCTTATTTTCTGGCATTTTGCATTTCTCCCTGCTGCAGCACCTTGCAGTGCTCCCCTCCCCAGTACCTCCCAGCTCCCCTCCCGGCGGGCAGTGCCCACACCCTGCTCTGCCCAGGGGCGTCAGTGTCCCCCCAGCCGGATGAACGGTAGGGAAGGGACGGCGTGCCAACCCTTCTTTTTTTTTTCCTCCTTTTTCCACCCCCCCCAGTCCTGGGCAATAATTTGTGATGCTGCCGTTTGAAGGTTCCCACTCGTGACATATGCGCAACATTTTCCTTTACTTGATTTGTGAATCCTTTCCCAGTGCAGTGGATATTAATGATTACACAAACCAAGCTGCTGCTTTCCGAGTGGCACCAGTTCAGGTTACTGCAGGGCCTGCAGGAATCAGTGAAGGACCAGGCAGCCTGTCCGAGTGTGCTGTGACAGTGCTCTCAGGCAAACAGAATTTTGTATTCATTTTTTCATCCCTCCCGTCCTCCCCTTCTGAGCTGAAGCCTCATTCTGGGGGGATATCTGTGAAACCCAGCACATGATTCCTCGCAGCCCTGCAGTTTTCAATGGGAACAGGAAGAAACGTGTCAGCAGCTTCGTGTCTCTTCTTGCCTGGGAAACAGGTCCCGTGCCAAGCTGGGAATGCCTTTGGGAGAGCTGCTGCCTGCCGAGTGCCCTCCAGTGCTGCGGGCAGCAGCTCCCGGGGGTGCTGCCGGAGCGCCGCGGCCGGCGCGCCTCCCGCGGGCCCGCGGTGGGGACGAGCCCCGCGGGCGGTGGCTGCACGTGGTGCCCCACGCACGGCTCTGCCGCGGAGCTGAGTCACCCCCTCGTTTTGCCTAGTCCGGAGGAGGCCCAGCTGTCTCCTCGCCAGGCGTGGAGCGTCTGTGCCACGCGGCTCCAGCCTCCGTGCGCGGTGGCTTCCCACTGCATCCCGCGTGTCGTTCCCGGGAACAGCGCGTGCCGCTGCATCCACCCCGCTGCCCGGGTCGCTCCGCGGTGCTGCGTGTGTCGGGTGCTTTACTGAGGGCTGACACAGGGCTGTGCTCCACCTTCTCCCTGAAAGAGGAGGAGGGGAGCGTCAAAGCCACACTGGAGCTTGTACTTCGTCCTGTGTCTTCGCCAGAGGTGGGCTGTGCTGGCTTCTAGCGCCTCTTCTCCCAGATTTTCTGTGTTTGTGCAGGGTTAAAAAATGAGAGAAATCAGAAAATGAACATACATACGTGCTCCTGAGCTTTGGCAGTGGATGGGGATCACCACAGCATCGTACAATTCATTAAAAATATAATTCTGATGCGCTGTAATTAAAAAAAGATATTGTTTGCAAATCACGTGGGGATATGCTTTAATTAAATGTTGCCTTGTCAGACCCATGCTGGGTTACAGAGGCCGTGAGAGCCGAGCTCATCTGTTCGTTATCTGAGGAGCTTCCCCGGCCGGAGGGGGCCGGCGTGGGTGCAGGATGTGTGCCGGGGCCATACACTGGCCACAGCTTGGAATTTTTGGGAGGAAGAGCACAGCAGCTTGATTTGCTGTGCCTGCAGACAGCTGAGGAAGTTAACATCCAAAAAACCACCAAACCAACCAACCACCCCAAGGACAGCCCAGCCCAGCCCCGGGGCAGCAGTTCGCAGGCTGCTCCAGCCGGGCTGGGCTGGGATCCCGGCGCCCCCGGGGCAGGGACGGCCCCTCTGCCCGTGCGGGCGCTGCACGGTGCTGACAGAGGTGATGCACGACAGGCACCCGGCCTTCCCTGGAGCCGCATTCCTGCCGCCTGCTTGGCTTTGCTCTGGGGCAGAAATTGCTGCGAGAACATAAAAATGTGCGATGTTTTATCAGGGGCGGAAACGGAACCATCTCCCCGGCCGTGCTCGGAGGCTGCTGAGCTCCGGCTGCTTACGGGGTGCTGTAAATCAAGGGTGGGGACAGTCCCTCTGTGGAACAGCTGTGGGACAGCTCCAGCCTGGTAGCAGTGGCTCTGACTGCCGCACTGTTTTTTCCCCACCCAGGCTAAATCCCAGGTTTGTCATTATTTGTCGCTATCAGGCAAGTAAATGCAATGAGAGAGAAAAAAATCCTGTAACTCACTCTGCAAAACTGGGTGGAACTGGAACTATTTTAAGAAAGGAGAAAAAAAGAAAACTTTCAAAGGTCTTTTAAAACCAGGGTTAAACAAGGAAAGACTTGGAGATGAGAATTAAAGGGCTCAGTTAAGCTTTGTTGAGGAGAGGTTTTCTTCTCGGTTTTGCTCATGGGTTTATGTCAGTTTTATGGAGCTGTACAGTATAATTTATCCAGCCTTTCCTATTTATGGGTACGTTTCAGAGTAGAATGTTGTTAGCAGCTTGAAGCACTGCCATGCTCCAGTACTTTGGGTTTAACACTACTCAATGTGAAAAAAATTAATATTTCGACTCAAAATACTGGATAGCGACTATGAATGTAAAAACTTCGCAGCTCACTTCAAAACATGTCAAAATTGCCCAGGGAAGAGGAATACTGATGTGTTTGGCTTTGGGAAGCAGCTCTGGCGTAGCCCGTGTGCTGTGCCGGCCGCTGGCAGTGGAGCCGGTGGTGCCCGGCCAGGACCACCTGGGTTTCCAGGGCAGAGCCCCACTTTCTGCCCCAGGGACACTCTGAGCCCTTAACGGGGAGAGAAAATCAGCCTCGGGGTTTTTGTGGGCGACAGCACTTTCAGGTGTGACTGTCACTCAGTGTTTGGCATTTCCAGTAGTTCTAGGATGGCCTGTGGAGGTACCACCAGAGCTGCTGGAAAACCCCACAATTTGGTGACTCTGAGGCTCGGGCCTCTTTTTTAAACAGACGCTGGTTTTCCATGGCTGAAAACTGTTCCCCAGAGCTGTGGGAAGTGGCAAACTTTAAAAAAATGTGAGACCTTCCAGCAGGAATGGGAATGTCCTGGGAGCTGGCTCTGCCCTACGCCTGGGCTGCAGCGCTCGGCTCCCGGCTGCTGTCCAAGCCCCGAGCACAGGGCTGGTTTCCTTCAGTGCACCACAGGAATCTGTATGATATTCCGGTAAATTTTAAAAAGTCATTAATTTTTAAGCAGGCCTGTATCTGGGAGCAGTGAGATAACCCAGCCCCAGAGATAGAAGTCCGCTGGCAAAGCTGTTTGTACGGAACAGCCCTTAGTGGAGGGAAGGAAATGTATAAATAAAAAAGTTACAAGATGTCAACAAGAGCTCTGGCAGGAATGGCCAGAAATTCGGATAAAAGAGCAGCCATTAGGGATCACTCTTCTCAGCCCTTGAAAACCCGTTGGGATTTTCCAAGAGTAAAGATCGTTTGACTGACCTGTGAACCCCCAAGGGGTCCCAGCCCCATGCCAGGGCTCAGGATGCTCCGGGTTTCACCCCCTGGAGGGCACCACGTCTCCCTGCCCACAGCCATCTCCACACATCCCATCCCGTGGAGCAGGGCGGGAGCAGAGCCCTCCCTCCATCCAGGCGCCGGGGATCCCGGCGTGCCGGGCGAGGAGGGCGCAGCCGCTTCTCCTGCTCTTGCTCACCTGTGGCACCCGAGCCCTGACAGCCTGTGCTGAGTTAGAGCAGTGGGAAGTGTGTGTACTTCAGCTCTGGGCTCCAAAGGCAGCAGTCAGGCTCCAGGAAAGTTATCCAGGAAAGGCACAAGGCAGGGAGGGCAGCGCTGCGGAAGCCGGGCTGCAGGCAGGGAATGGAGAAGCTGCTTTCCGGTGCCTGGGGATGTGGGAAGGCCCCACGCCGGTGGCCCCACTCCCCTGCTCCAGACTGGGGGTCGACACAGGCCCCTCTCAGGCCCTGGCCCACGGCACAGCAGCAGCTTCCAGAGGAAAAATGAAAGGGCACGAAAGGAATTAGCTTAGAAGCATGATTGCAGGCTGTGGCAACCACGTGTTACACGGCTCAAGCAACTTCCCAGCTCGCTGAGGGGATGGGCAGTTGCAGGTGGGGCTGCCAGCTCTGTGAGGAGTGTAACCTTCTCTTTATTGTGTAAGTAATAAAAGTTATGTGCTTAAGCCCAAAGCCAAACAAACCACCATCCCTAATGCCACTGAACTTCTTCACCTGGGATAACAGGGAAGAGCTGAGAACATAAGGCTCTGGTTCTGCTGTGCTTGCTTGGCTCATCCCCCAACTTCATTTAGTCTGTGAGTGGGGAGATGGCTCCTCTGCAGCAAGAACTGGCTGTGATTCAGAGTCAGATCGATCTCATGTGCATAATATGATGCAACTTCCAGCATTAATTGTGTGATGTCAGGACAGGCACATTCAGTGGACGAGAGGTTGGATCCTGGAGGTGCTGAGGGGACAGAGAAGGGCCTCTTGGGTGGGCTGAGCAGTGACTTGAGCCTCTTGGCTCCTGTGTTGACTGCTGTGTTTGCACCTGAAATTTGGCTCATTAACCAGGTGCCTTTGGCTCATTAACCAGGTACCAGCTACCTGTGAGAATCTGCCCTTTCAGGAGAAACCATCACCTCTGAGTCAGGGGATGGTTGGGGTCTAATTACAGCCGGGCTCAGGGAGAGGTTGGTGCTGCACACCTGGGCAGTGCCCTGCTGGAATTTGTTGTGATTCCATGTGGAAGGCCCCCACTGAATTTGGGGGATGTTTCCCAAGGGGGTTTGGTTTGGTCGAGTGGAGAACAGATGCTGCAGAGGGACCAGGCTCCCTGGGCTTCCCCCGATCCCCTTCAGGCTCTTCCAGCTCAGGAGGAGAAACCCCCACAGCAATTGTGGTCAGGCTGCAGCAGAGCAGGAGGCACCAGACAGAGCCAGACCCGTTTCCTGCCCGGTGCCAGCCGAGGCCTCTCCGGATGCTCCTGTGGGGAGGGAGCAGAGGGAGGGTCTCTCAGTCTCAAAATGTCTCTGCAGAGATGTCTTGTCATCTCATCCTGCCACCCACCCCTCCTCATGGCCCCAGCAGCAAGGCCACTGACCCCCCGGCATGGTCTCTGGGGAGAAAACCCAAAGGATTTGGCTGCACCACACCCTGAGGCAGCCAGGGAGGGTTTGAACGAGCTGATAATGCTGTTTCCTTACTTTCAAACTGGACTTCTGAGGATGTTTTTCTCCTGTGCTTTGTGACTCCCCTTACTGCTCCTGTCTGAGGAGGGAGGAGCATTGCCCTCCACCTGTGCCCGTGGCTGGAGAGCCCCCAGAGCAGGACCCCAATCTGTGTGAGCAGCTCTGAGCTTTGGGGTCATGAACAATAATGAGGAAGTCTTAAAGTTCTGCTGCTGCAACAGATTCAGCTCTTTTACAGCCCTTTGCAGTTCTAGATTTCTAAGTGTTTTACTGGGGTGGTTAGTTTGGGTGATCCTCATTTCCTCACTGGGAAGCTGAAGCAGGGGCACGCAGAGGGATTTGCTCCCTGAATCCCCTCTGGCACCCCTCTGCCCTCCTACCAGCATTCCTGCCTCCACTCTTCTATTGCAACAGCCTTCATGGCCAACCCCACTGGAATTAATTCTGCTTTTAAATGAATCATGCTAAGACATTCATAATATGGGAGTGAAAGGATTATTTTTCAGAAGCAGCCTTGCCTGAAGGAGTCACAGATCCTGGCAAAGTGATCCTCCCGTTGCTGCTGCAGCACAGCCCAAGGCAATGAAATCCCACCTCCTGCCCGGGAACCCCCTGGCTCTGCGGGGCTGGCGGGGCCGGCGGGCACAGGATGGGCACTGCCTGTGGGTGACCCACGTGCCTCGCACGTGGGGAAGACTCCCAGCTCCCTGCCTGCAGGTAAAGCTCGGCATTTTCTCTGCACCTCACTCTCCAGAACAACTGTTTTCTACCTGAGGCATTTTGCTGCAGCGATGGAGGCAGAGAGGAATTCCAAGAGCAGCACCTTCGTGATCCTGGAGCTGCAATTCTGCTGCTCTGCAAGAAATTTGGGCAGCGAAGAGGCAGAGTTGCCAAGTGCTGGCAGGAGTCCTGGGGCTGTGCCCTTCTGAAACACATTGCCAGGGGAAAATGTGAATGGTTTGGTTTAAAATTCAACTTTTACCTAATTTGTCCTAGCAAAGAGAACCGTCTCCAAATTGATTTTTGCTTTGATTCAAGTCTTAAATGTTTTTCCAAGAAAAAAACCAAAACAAACACACAAACAAAGCCACCTCCACAACTCCTCTTGCCTATGAGATGTAGAAGCGTGTAGTGGTTTGTTTTCATAGCAAAATCAGCCTTTGTTGGGAGCATGATTCCAACGTGCAGGGACTGGGACTTGGATGAGTTTCCAGAGTTTAGCAATAGTTTTGCAACGTGTGCGTGATTTCTGGTGAGCTGTGTGACCAGAAGTGGCCGGGCCGTGCTGGCAGCGTGGGGCTGGGGATGGAGGGAGCGGCCGTGTCGGGTTTGCCGTGGTGCCACCCTCTGCCAGCAGCTCCCTTAGTGCAAGGGCTACCCGCGGCTTTAAATACGTACGCTGTGCAGTAAATAGCATCATCGCTGCAGAGAGAAGTCTGTGTTTAGCTTGGGAGCTATTCCCACCAGTATGTAACGGGAAATCCTTGTATGGATCGTGTGAAAGGGGTCCCGCCGGAGCCAACCCTGGGGTTCGTATGGAGGCTGTGTTTGGTGGGCTGAGGGCCAGAGCCCCCGACAGCCACAGGCGTCCGTGCTGTCCCCTGCCACCGCAGCAGGGCCTCCTGTGTTGGTGGTCCCAGGCTGGGCCACGGTGGCCACCACGGCAGCAGCTGAGCTGCCAGAGGCTCCCTGGACAGGCTCTGGGAGCGCTGCTCCCTCACCCTGTTCCTTGACTGTTTCAGTTTGCTTGGAAAAGCTCCCAGGGCTCCTGTTCCATTTGTCATCCGTCTGTGCCCTTGGGCAGCCCGGTTTGCCCATTCCCAGCACAGTCGCTCTCAGGCCCCCAGGGATGCTGCTCCTCTTCCTCCCTGCCCTGGCTGCCTGATGGAGCCTCCCTGGGAGAGCTCATGCGTTGCACTTGGAGCTGGTGGATACATCCAGGGATGCCAGAAAGGCTGAAAATTTGCCTTTTTCTTGACAGTAGCACTGAAGAAAGGAGACGACTGGACTCCCACCTGAAAAATACCTTTTCTGCCCTCCTCCACTGAAAACCATCCTGCTGTGAGTGTTAATACTTTTTCTGCAGCTCTAGGAAATACAATAATAGGTTGCACATTCAAACCAGCTGCTCGTTTATTTTTTCAACTGCCTCTGAAAAATGCCCGTAATTAGGAAAAATCTATAACAAGAAGTACAAACAAATCAATGTCTTTCATTAGCCACAAAGAGTCGGCACTCTGCCTTCACTGCAGCTTTATTAAATTAGAATAATGAAGCAGAAGCCATAGAAAGCAAAATAAGCTCTTTGGAAAGGGCTGAAAATACACAGACTTCAGGTTAGAAACACTTTTCAAATTTAAGCGTGAAGCTGTAAACACATTCCTTGTGCTATTCTGATCCCTCCTCTGCAAGGTTGTGGGAACCTTAAAGAATATGTATATATATATAAGGAATATATATATATATATTTCCTCCTATTTCCCTATAGAAGGGATTTAATCCCCTCTGCCAAAACGCTTTGCTCGTGCAGGAGGGTGTCATGAGCGATGTGAACCTGAGAGCTGGGGCAGGGGTGAGGAGAGGGAGGACATCCTGTGTGAGGGGAGGGTCCCGGGGCATCTGCACATGTCACACCTACGGTCAGAGCTTCCAACACCCTGCCTAGGTTTGATCCCTGCGGGACTGGTGTCTGCCTGGCTCTGGTGCACACCAGGCTCAGGAGCTGCAGACCTTCCCTTCTTTGCCTGGGTCTGTCCTTGACCTGTGCAGTGCCTGGGCACCCACTGAGTGCTGAGGATCAGTGGTCCCGGGGACAAGACACAGGCAGGCTGCTCAAGGACCTTGCAAGAACTAAAATAAGCCAGTTTTGATGCATTTCACCATTGAAAGGTCATTTTTTTCCCATTTGTTTCTGCCATGTTGTAGTTTGTTCCTTTCAGAGACAAACCAAACCCTTTTCATTATCAGCAGAAAATACTTTCAAAAATCTTCACCTGTGTATTTTCTAAGATAGAGTTGTGAGCTGGAAAAATAAGTCTTGCCCCGTCGTGCTCCTTGGATGGAGGAGTGGAGCCCCGCACCCAGCCGCGGAGCAGGGGTTGTGTGAGAGGCAGCCCCAGGGCTGGAGCTCCCTGCGCTGGCACCGTTCACGGGCAGGGCACTGGCTGCGGTGAACTGGAGTAAAGTTAACTGGGTTTGGAGTTTGAGTCCGCACAGAGCAGACAAATCTGTGCTCTGGGCGTCCCACCAACTAAATTTATATCGACAGTTTCCTCTGCCCCTGGCTCCAGTAACTGGGAGAGGTGCCCTGGCCTGTGGAGGGACGGGAGCGCTGGGAGCATTGGGCAGCCCCTCACACACTCTCGGGCAGCCACCCCTGGGAGACAGCTCTCCCAAGGAATGTTTGTTTATTGCTTCAGCACCAGCCACAAACCCCCCTATCCCAGGGTAATTGAATATCCATCTCCTGTGAATTCTATTAATTCTGCGTTTCTTGTTCTGAGGAGCAAAATAATTGCCATAATTTCATTTCAAACCCCAAAGTCAATAACCATGAGCCTGTCATTTCTCTGTGCTTTCACTGAGAGTGGATTTGCTGCCTGCTCCGTGATCACTGCTAGAACAGCACATTTATTTGTGCATTTCTCTGCTAAAGCCCATTTACTCTAAGTGGCCCCGTTAACACCACCAGAGAGTTCTTTGTTCTGCTTTTAAACTGCCTTTTAAAACACAGCATTAATTGAAACAAGAAAATATAAATTTAATTATGTGGTTTGGTGCAGTCTAGTTTTTGCCCCCCTCCAAAGGCTCTGCCTTTTCTTTAAACAGCCCCAAAGGAGATGTACTTTAATATTAATCAGTGCTAAAAAAATCATTTTCAAAAATCAGTTTTTATCCACTAGAGAAAAGCACAGAAACGGGGTGAAGTTTGAATATGTGGCATTGGGACCTGGCACGCAGGGCAGGCATGGGGAAGCTGCTGGTCGGGGATCTGTAAAATGCAGGTTTTATGCTTTCTACACAACCTCCAATGCACGGAAGTGTCGGTATGTGACCTTTCTTCTGGCCCCCTTATCCTCCCATCAGTGTTTACAGACACGCTGTTTTCTCCTGGAAGAGCAGCTCCTGTTTTAGAAGCGGGGTCATGGGGTGCTGCTGTCACACAGGACCCGCTTTGGCCGGGGCCCTGCTGCTGGGGCGGGGGCTGGGGCTGGGGCAGGAGGCTCCCGCACAGCGCTCGGGATGCTCCTGGGGCAGTGGACAGGCCACCAGCCGTGTCCCCAGGGGCACCCTGTCACCCAGGGGGTCAGTGTGGGACCCTCGCCTGCACCCTCTCCAATACCCAGCACAGGGCACAGGGGCCTGTCGGGGCAGGAGGACCCTGGGACCGCCACGGCTCTGGAGTGGACAGCTGGACATGTGTCCCCCCATTTTTTCTAGAAATAGATCCAATAATTAGACCCGTCAGTTCACACAGAATTGGTCCTGTTCACTGAATCACCAGGTTTTGACTTCAGAGATTGGATCTCATTATTTGGCCAGTGAGCTGGGCAGGCTGGTCCCACTCCTCTCATTACTTTACAGCAGTACCAAGCCCTAGCCCTGGCTGCTATTTTCTTGGCTGTAGCCAGGCCAAGGGGATTTGGCAGGGTTCATGTGGCAGCTTCCTTAGCCAAACAGATGAAGCCTCATTAGCACCTGTACCAGGGAGGTATTTATTTCCATTAAGACAGTGTGGAGTGTGCCTTTCTGCCAGGCACAGCACAAACACAGCAGGAGACAAAGCCCCGCTCCCCTCCCCTCAGCGCTCCCTCAGCACTTACATCCTGTTAAACTGGCTGACTAAACCAGGCTGGGCCAAACCCAAGCATGTTGGTGGCTCTGCCCTCCCCTCTTGGTGCCAGTGTTGGCACCTGGGCAAGCCCCAGGGATGGGGCTGAGGTGAGGCAGCTGCAGCACCTCTGGGACAGTCAGCATACCCTGACTCTGGAAACCACAGAGCCCCAGACTGCTTGGGAGGAACCTTAAAGTTCGTCTCATTCCACCCCCTGCCATGGGGGAGTTGCTCCAAGCCCCTGTCCAGCCTGGCCTTGGACTCTTCCAGGGATGGGGCTGCCACAGCTTCTCTGGGCACCCAGTGCCAAGGCCTCACCACCCTCACAGCCAGGAATTCCTTCCCAGTATCCCATCTAGCCCTGCCCTCTGGCAGTGGGAAGCCATTCCCTGTGTCCTGTCCCTCCATCCCTTGTCCCAAGTCCCTCTCCGGCTCTCCTGGAGCCCCTTTAGGCACTGGAAGACACTCTGAGCTCTCCCTGGATCCTTCTCCTCTCCAGGGGAACACCCCCAGCTCTCCCAGCCTGGCTCAGAGCAGAGGGGCTCCAGCCCCTGGAGCAGCTCCGTGGCCTCCTCTGGGCTCGCTCCAGCAGCTCCATGTCCTCCTGATGTTGGATACCAGAGCTGGACTCCAGGTGAGGTTGCTGCTGTAAAGGTGTCACCCCAAGCTCCTCCTACCTGTGCGCATTTTTTGGGCTAATTTAGAACTTCCTGTCCAGCCTGACCATCAGGTTTCTCACCAGAACAGCCTACAGTTTGCAGTGGAGGTGTCAGGCATGGAAGAGTCAGTCTGCCAAGGGAAACCCAGTGAGCTCTGTGCCAGGGTGCTGGTCCTGGGCACGAAGGATGAGTTTGTCTTGAGAAACCCCTGTGACACAGAACAGTCTGGTGTGGATCCTTACCAGAACCATCCCTGCAGTTCTGGGAGTGCAGTTCTTTTACCTGCCCCATTTATAATTGATTGTACCTCTATCAGAAATCAGAGTAGCAAAGAGGAGCTCACAGAGGAGGCCTTGCCTTTCTACCCCCCAGTTTGCCATGGTTTTAAGTCAGTGCTGACCCTGCCCCCCCACTAAATACAAGACGTTAAAATCAATCATTAATAGCTTTAAAAGGTTTGTACAACAACAATCAGACTCACGTTTGAACATTAACAGATGTATTTTTTCTTAACAGTGGGTTCTTTTAGTCAAATTCTAGAGATTATAAAAAGGATTATCTATGCCAGTGATGTTTTTTTCCAGTACATTTTTAGACTGGGCTCATGGAATAAGCTCCTGAAGCTCCAAATTGAAAAGACAAAGGTTAATCCCTTAAGAGCTGGATAAACAATCATTCATTAAGGGATGGAAAGCATTAGCACGGGACAAGCAGAGGCTGAAGGGCAGGAGGGGAAGATGTGCCTGCAGCGGGTGCTGGCCTCGCCTGGGTGTGGGGTGCCAAGGCCCTGCTGCCACAGGGGGTGTGGGGGTCCCACTGCCACAGCAGGGTGCAGGAGGTCATGACTCAGGATACAAACCAGATGAGTTTGTTTGCATTTGGAATTTCAGTAGGGAGCAGGGGATGTGGGGACAGAGGGGTTCCGGCAGCAGGGCCACACCCCAGCACTGCAGAGCTTGTGCAGCCCCAACTACAGCTGTTGCTTCAGAGGCTGCCCCTGTATGGGAAGTGGCCTTGGTGAGGAGTGCCCGGGGGTTTGCTTCCAGTAAGGGCTGAGCTGGCATTTCTTTGTCCTACAGGATTAGCTTTAGGGGTTTTTATTGCAGGTACCGATGTGTCTCTGTGCTTGTTCCTTGGCATCACCTCCTTCCTCATCGTCACTGGGAGCTGTTGAGTTTTACCTTCGGCCGTGTGCCGAAGTGTCACTGAGGTCAGGGCGGAGGAGCACACAGGTGCCCAGGTGCAGAGACAGGAAAACGTTCATGTGCTGGGCTTCAGTCCAGAGGCAGCACAAAAACCAGCTGAGAGCATCCGGGGCATGAGAGACTGGGTAGAAACCAGCCAAGAGCACCCTGGTAATGAGGGGTGACTGCACCCCACACAGAGCTCCGGGATGAAGGAGGCCAGAGCGGCTGGAGAGAGCAAGCTGCAGGATAATGAGGGAGGGAACAATAGCTGGAGAAGGGATTAAAAGATCTGGCTGTGGAGATATCAGCACAGAGGTGTTGCTCAAGGTGCTCCCACCCCCATCAGCTTCAAACCTGTTGGAAGAGAGCCCAAAAAAGGGGGGCTTTTAATGCTTAGTTTAAACTCCTGACACTTCTTTGTCATTACTGCATTTTCAGATATTCCAAAAATAAAATAAAAGAGAGAATTGGCATCAGGCTAAAAATCCAGGATTCATTATGTGGCAGCACTAAACTGTACAATTTGGTTTCCATTTCCATGACTGGTATTTTTGAGGCCCTTCCTTCCCCTAATTAGACCCTTTGGGCCAGAATGGGAGGGAGGGAGGCAGGGCAGTTCGCAAAAAGGTAAACTGATGTGAGGAAGGGACAGGCAGAACTGGAAGGGCAGAGGGGCACCACCACCACCATCCAGGACCACTTGAGTTTCATCCCTGGCAATGAGACTTGGGCAAGAATTGCACCGTACCTCTTCTTGTTGTAAAGCCTGTGCCAAGGTAGGTCTTTGGATCCACTGGACAAACCACTGACTGACTGGTCGTTACTGGGAGCTTTGGGCCCCCAAAGTCACGAACAACTGAAAGGTAGCTGGATGTAGCTGGGCGGTGAGCCTGGCAGAGCCCACGGGGCAGGGGCCGGGAGAGCCCCTGGCACGGGTGCCCTGCCCCGCAGGGAGAGGTGGCACTGCAGGAACCCGTGAGTCACCGCCCGGGCTCCTCGGGATAACAGCACAGGAAGCACAGCACCCTGCGTGGGAATGTGGTGAGCTCCTCCTCTGTTGAGATCAGCTCATGTAGAACTGATCGGGAAGGGAAATGTGGGCAGGGAATAAAGACAAGCGGAAGGAGAGCAGCTCCGGAGGGCTCCAGCACGTGGGTTTGGAAGCAGCAGCAAGAGTCACCTCCACAAATTTGCATTTGCGATTGCAGCTGCCCATGGCAAGGCAATATGCTGGGCTTTCGCCTCTTATTACATTTCTGCCCTCTGATTTTACCACCTTAGCTTTAAAAAACTCTCCCAGATCAGTTTTAACATCTTTGTTACAGCTGGAAACTTTAGTACCTGAAATAGTGCCTGATTTTAGCTGTCCTAGATTTTAAGGGTTGACAAAACTTATTTTAGCCAAATAGATGACCTGATCAAATCTATATTTAAACATTAAAAAACAATTTTACCAACATTTAAGCAAGTATATAAATAAAAATACCAAAAAGGAAATTTAATTGAGAATCCAGTAATACCATATTTTTAAATATTTGCTAAACATCAGCAGATGATGTTTGCTCCTGCTATGATGTGATGGTGATACAATGACAGGTGTTTTCTGAACTCTATTTGACTTCTTCTGTCCCAGGCTTGGACACTGCTCCTGTTTGTGCCTGCACAAGGAGCCTTGCAGGGCTGCAAGGAGACGCTAGGCAGCTGCAGGGCCCCCCTGATGCCTCAGTGACTGCCCTGCCAGTCAGCCGGGGCATAGCTTTGGTCATAGCACCTCAGAGGCAGAGCCACGTTCATTCCCTATGCATTAGGTAGCATGTTCTTCATTGCAATATTTAATTTTGTCTCCCCTGGTATGCAATCTTCAGTGTTTCTGACCTGTTGGTATTCTTGGCCATTTGAGGAAAATATATAATGTGAGTATTAATGCACTATCAAAATGCCTCAGCAGGATTGTCTTTCTTGGCTGGGAGCTGAACAAAAGAGCTTTTCTACAGAGAATAGTAATTTCAGTTTAAAATGGCAATATAGGAAGGAGGCAAGCTTGCTCCTCCCTGCTGTAAGTAGAACAAGTTTTCCAGGATCCTGTGTTATCTTTAGACTCTGGAAGTGTAGTTGCTCTACTAGGATTAATAAGTCACCTCCATTAACTCCAATTATTGCTGTGCTGTATCGCTATCACAAATCATTTGCATATTCTGGAATACAGAAGGGACTCCAGAATAGCAGCTTCATTATCCTTGTTGGTTTATAATTTTAATAAGGCAAAGAGGGAGGAGAAAAGATGTGTAGTGTTTTCCCCTACAGGACCATGTGAGATTCCCATTGGATGCTCACCTGGACCTTCCAGGCCCGGCGCTCCGACCTCCCGTGCTGGACACTCACCACATCTCCCACTATTGATTACAGAATTATCATCTTTTCGGGCACAATACTGTGCCGTCCTGCCTCCCAGAGCTCACACCCTGTCGGGACTCTCTGGCTCCCTGGGGCACACACGACGCTGTGTGAGACCTAGTTAATTAGCCCATGAACAGCTTTTGTTTTCAAGACAGCAAAATGTCAGCTCAGACATAAAAATGCAGAGAGGAGCCGGCTCCTCTTGTGCTGGTGGGGAGAGAGCTGCTCCCCAGGCCGTAGCAGACATTGGGAGGTCTCCTGGAGCGCTGGAGCACAGCAGGATTCTGTCACCCCCTAAACTGTGGGTTGACAGTCCCCAGGGACAGCAGCTATCAGTCTGCAAGGACAGCAAACACAGGACAGAAACACCATCAGAGCTTTGAATCACAGAATCATTTAGGTTGGAAAAGCTGCCTAAGACCATCGAGTCCCCCAGCACTGCCCAGACCATCACTAACTCAGGTCCTCAAGTGCCACATCCACACGGCTTTTAAATCCCTCCAGGGATGGGGACTCCGCCGCTGCCCTGGGCATCTCTGCCAGGGCTGGACAACCCTCTTGGTTAATAAATTTTCCCACTATTCAACCTAAACGTCCTCTGGAGCAACTTGAGCTTGTTTCATCTTGTCCCGCCCCTCGTTCGCTGGCAGCAGAGCCCGACCCCCGCCTGCGCCGTCCCGTCAGAGCGTCGTGGGGAGCGCACACATTTCTCCCGTTTTCCCTCGGGCACGTGTCCCGCTGGCAGCTCCCGGGCGCGGGCTGGCAGCTCGGCTCAGACCTGTTCCCGACAGCCCTGCGTGTCGTATCTGCCACAGACACGTCTAATTACTCTTATCAGCACTTGAGCTGCCGCTTCCCGGGTTTGTTTTCCGAGGCGAGGCAAACAGCGGCGGCCGAGGCTGGCAGCCGTGGGAGGACCCGCGGCGGGAGCTGCACGCCGGGGCCGGTCCCTGCTCCCCCTGCTCCCTCTGCCCTCTCAGCTCCGCACAGCTGCCCAGGGGACACGAGCCCCCTTCTGCACCAGGGCAGCGCCGGGGGTGCCCTGTGCCGTAGGGTCCCTCGGGCTGGTGCAGAAGTGCCCACCGGAAACCTGCCCTTCTCAAGGGGAAAAGGGATATTGTATTGTGAAGGAATATTGTAAAGTATTTTATACACTGCAGGCAGTAGTATTTTAAAACAAAATAAATTGTATTTCAGGCTCCCCATGGAAAGCCTGCCGGGTGTACAAGGAGTGCTGGGAAGAGATGGTGTGTTCTGTGATACACGAAAAAGGAATAAAAGAAGCTTCAGAGACTGAAGAAAGAAAACAATGTGGTAAAGCGTTGTTTGACCTAAAGAGTTTCCTAAGGCGAAGGGGAATTTAGCTCTCCAGAAGCCAATAGCTAGGTCACAAGCTAATTGAGGTAAAATGGGAAGTGAGAATTTTTGCAGCAGGTAAGATGTGCTGTGGTGGGGAGTTCAGAGCAGCTCAGCCTCCGAGCTCTGTGCTCACCCTCCAATCTCTGTGCTCACTCCACGTGCTCTGTGCTCACCCACCCTTTCCAGCAGCACTCCCGAGTGAGATGCAGTGTGCCTTACATCCTGTGTGTATCTATATATGTATATATATATGTATATATTTTCCCTCACTCTGAGCAGGCTTTGCCGTGATTGTTTACAGGGGTTCTTTCTGCTAGCTCTCAGCGCGCACCTGGTTTGGGCCCCTTGTTTGTACCAGCACACCTTGAGATACAGACATCTGCATCTAAGGCTTCCTGAAAACCAGCACCAACAGGTAGAAACAGCTGGATTCATGGGCAGCCTGTTCCCTTTGCACTCTCCCACTCCACGATAGCTCGGTGCTAATTGGACTGACTGGGAATTTCCATTTGTGCTCCAGCACACTTTCACTCCTCATTAGGGATATATCATCCATTTGGGTTAAATCAGCTGTTAATGGAACAAAACATTCAGTTTAATGGAAATCAGTGGTAAAAAATCCCAGATTTTGCAGAAAGTGAATTAAGAGGCAGAGCTGGAAGGAATTCAGCTCCAGCTCTACTAGACAGAAACCAAGTCAGCTCCAGGCATATGCTGGAGCGATGGAGGGAAAGGTGCTAATGCAACACGCTTCATGTTGTGCTCCAAAATAAGAACAGCTCAGCGAGGCAAGTAGGAAGGCACTCGTTTGCTGGCTGTGGATTAAGGCATGGAACAGTGTGGCTGCGAAAAAATCTGCCTTGTTCTCTAACTCGTGTGTTTGGACCTTTTGCAGCTGAAGCAGTGCAGTGAGACTGTACAAACTGTTACACCCAGGATGTGAGACCTCCATTCCCAGTGCCGGCACCTTCGGAAGGGCCATGCTGAGGGGCAGGCTGCCCGTGAGGCAGCAGGGGTGAGCTGCCTGGACAGCACAGGCTGCACGGGTCTGGAGGTTTCCTTGGCAGGTCTCAAGTACTGCAGGTGGGGTCTCACCTGAGTGGAGCAGAGGGGCAGAATCCCCCCTGCACCTGCTCCCCATGCTGTGGGATGAGCCCAGGACATAGAGGGGTTCTGGGCTGCCACTGCACGTGGCCAGGGGGTGTTGAGCTTCTTATCAACCAGCACCCTCCATTTCTATTCCTCAGGGATGTACTCAGTGCAAGGGCTTTTTTCTCCTCTTGTGAAGAAAGGAAAGTGAGATTCTGGAAAGACACTGCTGTTTGCAGTATGTGCTGGCACCTAATCTACTTGAGGTGGAGGTTCTTCCCCAGGAGAAGCCAGGAGATGATGTACAAGTGTGGCATTACACCCTCGGGGGTACCACTGGAGACTGCAGGGGCAGGGAGGCAGCTTGGTGCCTGTAATCAATGCCAGTCACAGTGTCACAGCCAGTGTCTGCTTCAGGTGCCCACTCTTACAAAGAGCCACTGAAAAATGAGATGACACTCAGAAAAAGATTACAGGGATGAGTCAGGTGTCTTGGAAAATCTTGACCTGGCACAGAAGACTAAATAAATTGTAGTCTCTCAGACCGGATTATAAATCTGATCTTGGAGTGTTTACTAACAGATCAAAAATACAGCAGCTGAGGGAAGGGAAGGACGGATCTGGTACAGACCACTCCTGCCTTCAGGTATTCATCCTTCAGTATGCATGCTGGCACCTCAGGAATGTCCTGCCAGTCCAGGTGTCAGCTCTCCATGCAGCCACGGCTTCCTCAGGGGTGTCTCTCTGTCCTTACACCTGAGCTTGGTGTGAACATGGCCATGGGGGCCCGGGCAAGCCCAGCACATGCAGAACATCCTCCTGACAGAACATCGTCCTGCCCACGCCTGCTCCGGCAGCACTGGCAGCACGGCAGCTCCCTACGGCCCGACCCCGTGCCTGGCCTTGCCTGCACCTCAGCCTGGCCCCAGCACCGGCACAAATCCCAGAAATGCCTCCTTCCCCGGCAGCTATGTGCTCCTGGAATTGCTGCTCCAACCTTTTGTCTCTCCGGTTTGGATTTGCAGCGCTGCTTAGGTAACCGGGGGAAACAGGCTGGAGTTCACAGTGCATATTTACTGATGCTATCAGCGCGGCTTCAGCGTGACTCAAAATTTGCTCAAGACAGGAAACTCAAGAAAGCTGCCACAAGAAGCTGCAGTGAGCAGTGGTACTGAGAAAGTCACTAGTGAAATGGCAGTTACAAAGGGAGAGAGAAACTGAAAGGCTTCTCCTCCAGTAATAGCATCGCTTTGCATATTTTTATTATTGTTTTACACAATAATCCAAGTCCTCTATTAAATAAGATCTGCTTTGGATCATGCAGCTGATTCTCAGAGGAACAAGATGGCTTTTCCCTAAGCCAGCATGGTAGGCTTGATATTGTACTGCATTCACCATGTGTCTGGCTCGTGGGTTGGGTGTTTGCTTTCCTGGGAATGTCAAGACTCAGGATTCTTTTTTCCAGTGCTCTCAAATCCTAGAGGGCACCACAGAACAGCTCTGCAAATGGGGCTTGCTGTACAACATGGATTTTACTGGTGTTGCTCTTCTTGTTTCCTTCTTCGTTTTCCTTTTTCTTCACATTCAGTTTGTATCAACATGAAAAAGAATCTTAAACTAGTGAATAAGCAGTTAGTGGATGAGTACAAAGGGAAAAAACCCCTAGCATACAAAAAGTATTATATTTGCAAAACTGAAGCTGTTGCTTCGATTTTGTAGCCTGTGTAAGTTGCCCCAAAAGCGAAGCCAGGCCAGCGACTCCATCTGCAGCCACTTGCATATTCCCACAGGGGTACAATATGCAGCTGATTTCCCAATTAAGCTTTCCCAGCAAAGAAGTTTTATAATTTAAACAGACTCAAAAGTTTGAGAAATGAATACATATTCATGAAGGACTAATAACGCTCTGTCTAGAACACAGCTTTGAGCTGAGAGCAGCTCTGACTGGCTCATGTCTCACCCACCACACTTAGCGAAAATGGGAACGAGGAAGAAATGGCTGAAACCAGCAGATTGTGTTTTGCCAAGACAATAAATAATAACCATATTCTGACTCAAGTGCCAAATGTATAGCGCTTAATTAGAGGTCAGTAGAGCATATTTCTGCTCAGCTGTTCCATTTACAGCAATTAACATGTTCGTGTCGCTTAAACTGGGTTGCAGAGCAGATTTCAAAGGGTTGAGTGGAAGCAAAATCAGGGAAGGGCTGTTCCACCTCTGGTAGCAGCTCGGGAGCAGCACCCTCGGCGCCCGCTGGCACTCCCGCAAAGACGTCGGACAGAGAGGTCTTAGCTCTGGTGCGGCGTCCCCCTGTCCCATCTCTGAGAGGGCTGTGGGGACCCTTCCCCATCTCTGTGAGGGCTGTGTGGATTCTGCCCCGTCTCTGAGAGGGCCGAGGGGACCCTGCCCCATCGCTGCGGGAGCTGAAGTGACCCTGCCCATCTCTGTGAGGGTTGAGGGGACCCTGCCCTCCGGCCAGCGCTCAGCGTCCCGCCTGCCCGGGCTGTGCGGTGACAGCGTCACACACGGGTGGCCGTCCCCGGGCTCCACGCCCGCCGCACCGCGTGGGCTCCGCCGCCGCCTGCTCCGCCCCAGCGCCGGTGCCCTGCGAGCTCCGTGTCGCGGGTCACCGTGAGGGGCCCGCGGATGCCCGAGCGGCAGAGGCAGTGCCGGCCACCCGTCCCCTCTCCCGCAGCCCGGCCCCGCGAGCCGCGG
>WBMZ01002826.1:0-12498 GCA_013400975.1 Atrichornis clamosus
AGGAGAGGAGAGGAGAGGAGGCTTTAGCAGGAGCACGTTTGAATGCCACCAACTTCCCAAGCGTGTGTTTTCAACTGTGGTTCCTTCTGCTGTCCTGCCAAAGCCGGGACCTTCCAAATGAGCAGTCACAGCAAAGCAAGTTACAGTATCAGCTGCTGCAGGAGGTTCCAGCGAGCTGGAACTCTATTTATTATATGCTTGAGAGCCCTGGGAAACGGCACAAAGCTGTGCATTAATCCATGGGCAGGCAGAAGACAGACAAGGCAGATGCTGCATTAAACACAGCTCATTGGAATTGGAGAGCAGCGAGTGCCTCGCCCGGCCTGTCTGAGATGGGCAGCTTGATAGGCTCCTTACAGAGTCCCCAGGAAGCCTGCTGACACGCAGGCATGGCTGAAATCCCGTCTGGGACTGCTGGCAGTGGAGCAGAGACAGGTTCCTCCCGTCCAGCTCCTCTAACAAACCCGCTCTGTCTCTCAGGCAGCTCTGGGTTCAGTGTCTGACCCCAGGAGAACAGCGTGGGGGAAACTTGCCCACGAGCAGGTGGAGGGGAGGTTGAATTGCTGGACCAGAGCAGGAAGATGCGAACACGTGAAAAAGCACCAGTGCAAAAACAGGGTCTCCTACCAGTCTTGGGTGCCACAATATGAGAAAGAGCTAAAGGAGGGACATGGAGGTGGTGAAGGGCCTGGGGGGGCCACACGAGGAGTGACTGAGGGCACTGGGATTGTTCAGCTGGAGCAGAGGAGACTGAGGGGAGACCTCACCAAGGGCTGCAGCTCCTCCCGAGGGGCAGCTCCAATCTCTGCTCCCTGTGACAGGGACAGGACCCAGGGAAGGGCTGGAGCTGTGCCAGAGAGGGTCAGGCTGGAGATCAGGAAAAGGTTCTTCTTCCCCCAGCGGGTGCTGGGCACTGACCAGGCTCCCCAGGGAATGGTCACGGCCCCAAGGCTGCCAGAGCTCCAGAAGTGTTTGGAAAACGCTGCCAGGGATGCACAGGGTGGGATTGTTGGGGTGTCTGTGCAGGGCCAGGGGTTGGACTGGGTGACCCCTGTGGGTCACTTCCAACTCAACTTATTCTGTGATTCTATAATTCCACAATGCCTTAAAGTGGCAGTGTTGGCTGTGCTCGGGTGTCCTGCACGGCCTCGCTGCCGCAGTCCAGAAGGTTGCATGGGGCAGGGAGAGGGAAGTGGTGCTGCTGAAGGCAGTGCTGGATCATTCCTGCACTCAAAACCAAACCTTCGGAATCCTAATTCCTGCCATTGCTCCAGTTTTCACCGTGACTCCATTCATGGCCAGGTCCACAGTAACTGCTTTCCCTCCTGTCTCTATACCTTTGCAAGCACAATTTCACTGCAGGGTTAAGCACCTGTCAGGACTTGAGAAGATTCGTTTATATTTGTCCCCAAACCCCATTTCAAATAGGTGACGAATGACAGGACCAAGGACTTCTGATATCCAGCTCCTTGTTCCCACTGTAATATTTCCCTCTGCATAATATGCACATTGTATCATCCCATTTTTGTAAACGATCATCTTTGTTTCTCCAAAACCTTGTATAATCATAAATCTTGCTCTGTACATAACAATGATTAAGATTAGCAGCTTGAGTTTCACCTTCAGTGCCTGCAGATTGAAGCTCAGAGGATGAGCCCAGTTAAATGAAAATGAAGCGAATTAGCTGCCTTTTATTCTGGTTAATTTTTGGAGCACATATGGTATGTTATCTTTTCATATTATAGATACACCATTTCTGGGGCTGCACATGATGATGGATATTGGTTGGTTGCCCCATCTGGTACCTTATTTTGATTTTGATTTTTTTAAAGAAAGTAGTTATTAGCCAGGAAGGTCAGTCTGCTTCTTGTATTTTGAATTTAACTTGTTATTAGACTATAACTTGAGCCCCTCATGTTTTGTCCCACTGGAATCACTTGAGACTTGTGGATCTCTATGAAAAAGTGTGATTTAATGATATTTTAAAATGTAAGTGGTTGGCTTGGGGTTTTTTTTTAAGATTAATGACTGTATTCTTGCTAGTAATTGAAATTGTCACATTTATGTCCCTTAACAAGCGCTGTGGAGGGGAGGGCAAGGAAAGCAAGGACACTTCTGATCCATGTACAGGGGAACAGCTGACACATACTCCACGTTTCTCTGCTTTGCATCAGATGTGACACCTGCAACCCATCTGAAAAAGGAATTTATCATTACAGGTAATTGCTTTTTTAACTTCTGTGATTTAAAGCAATTAATTAGTGGGATGTTTGAAAATTCTTTCTAATAAACCTAAACATTGAAGACTTGAAATTCTTTCTCCCCCATTCCTTCCCTGCTCACTACACCAAAATAAAGTAGAGTTGTATTTCTATATTCTGAAGAAGAAAAAGCAAAGTTCTGTGGAAATTTAATGTCAGGAAGACAATCTGAAAGTCTTGTTGGAAAAAAAATTGTCCAGTTAATAATTTCACTCATTTCTCTATCAAGGAGAAGCAAACACAAGAATGCACACAACAGGAGCAGGTCATGAATTAATACATTTGTAGAGAGGATCTCTGTAAAAATGGACAAAAAGGAAAACACTGGATGGGATGGGGAAAAGGCCAAGCTCTTTTGCAGATCTCTTCCCCAGAAGAGCCTTCCAAATTTACCATAAGTCAGGCAATTGGTGTGGGTCATGTTTTGCAGATGGAGCAGCAGCAGCCCCTCTGCAGCCGGGCACCTCTGAGTCCAGATGGTGCAGACACCCTGGCAGGGATTTCCTGCGGCAGAAGGGGATGGTGTGTGTGTGTATGGGGGGGTTAAATCTTCCATCAGTCTTTTGGCAACTCAGCTCTTGGCAGCAAGAAGTGGATAAGTAGTGATAGAATATCTGAAATAAGTTAGATCCCTTTGTTGGGTTTTATCAGAGTAGCTGTGAACTGAATTATATCTAATCTGCTTTCTTATTTCATTGGCAACACCCTGCAGTGCCAGGAGCCCATGGAGGAGAGATATGACCAGGGTGTATCTGCTCTTTGATATCTCAGTTAATCCAATAAAAGACTGTTTTGTGTTTCTGATTCTGTGGAACATGGAGAAACAAGGAAATAGCAATTAAATAAACAAAGCAATTATATAATATAAGGACCTGTGGTTTTTTCCTTTCGACATTGATTAGCAGGATCTGTCTTCTAAAATGATAAAGTATTTTCTTGAAATCAGGCTGAGAAAACAGTAAGGAGTAAGAGGCACCAGGGAACAAACTTTTGCACAAAGGGCAAAGAAATTTTGTAACTGATATAGAAATTAAATTCCCTTCTCAATCTCCCTCAGTAGCAGCTGGATATGCTCTGCCTGGGGAAGGTGAGGGGGGAATATTTAAGGAATGGCAGCACCCTGGACCACCATGTTTAAATAAAATTGGTACTGAATTGTACCAAGGAGAAATGTTAAAAGTACACACTAGAAACTGTTCTCTGGCTTCAGTCCTGACTTCCCTCAACACCTTCTTCCCGCCTCTGGGGTGTGGCTGCTTTAGGAATGTGGCATTAAATACATATTGTCAATTGTTCCTCTTCAATCTCAGTGTGACTGAATGCAAGAGAGGAGAAAAACTCTCCCAAAGCAAACATTTAACCTGTTCTTTTCATGAAGTTATGGACAGAGGTGTCACCTTTACAGCGCCACAGCTCTTCAGTAAGCCTGGAAGCTTTCTGGTCCCAAACTTATCTGCTGAGATTGACCATATTTTGAGGTTTTAGTGCTTTGGAATCTTAATGAGTTTTTTTCTGTCATTGATCTTGGTTCAGAACATGACTCCAAAAGATTTTGTGATAAGGAGAAGATTAAAACTGGCCCTAGACAGAACCACCCAAGAGACACAAAATGGGATTGTTGGAGTGTCCTGTGCAGGGCCAGGAGTTGGGTTCCATGGTCCTAGTGGGTCCCTTCCAGCTCAGGACATCCTGGGATTCTGAGAAAATTGATAAGTGAACATCAGCTGACCTGACAACCACTGGCCTGATTTGGAGATCCCAGCACTGTCATTCCAGCTGAAGGGAAAATCCTCTCAGATGGGGCGAGTGGCAAACCCTGCTCCCTCCACCTGGTGCTGTCAGAGAAAGGAATAGAGGAATAAAGGGGTGCACGTCTCAGAGTTCAGTTTCACCTCAAGAACATCTTTATCTGCCCCCCAGTCGGCTGCTGCTTGGACAGCTAAAGAGAGATCACACCTCCATGGAAAAGGGTATTGATACTTGGAAAACATCTGGAGACAGAAATAGAGGAAAACCCACCTCCTTGTCATCCCTGCGCACCCATTTTTTGGTGAGGGAGAAGGGAAAGGTGCCCCACCTCAGCATCACAGAATCATCAAGGCTGGGAAAGCCCTCCCAGAGCATGGAGGGTGATCATTACCCCAGCACTGACCCGTGTCCCAAATGAATGAGTGGGACACAGCAAATCCTGGCAGGGCCACTGCATCAGACTGGCTGTGGCTGTTCCCTCCCGTGCAGAAGTGAGGATGCTCCATGCTGGAGGGGAGCACAATTCCACACTCCAGGTGGAGAGCTGCTGGAGTTTTGAACTTGGAAAAGAACAGAGAAATATATTGCAAGATCTGGCTCAATGTTCCTTTTGACCAAACTAATAAAAAAAAGGAGTCTGGATTTCTTATAAATGCTTCTCATGGAGCCTGAGCACAACACAAACAAGGTACAAATTGAAGAAGGCAACGAAATCACAGAGACAATTAACAAACCTTTTGCCTCTTGTTTGTTTACTGCCAGAATTCATCAGACCAATATTTCTCTGCATGTCCTCGGAATCAAACATGTTCTCTCTGCTTTTAAAAAAGAAAATATTACATGTGTTAAATGCCTGCAATTGTTTTTTATTCAAGGAGTTTCTGTGATGGATAATGCTTCAAGTCATACTTATTTCAGTGTTGTCGTAGGGTTTTTTTCAAAAATGTCTTTAAGAAAATGTGAATGGACACGGCTGTCTGCTGTTAAGACCTTTTGTTTGTAGGGTTTAATCTTTGTTTAATGACTTTCAAACTTTGTGGATAGGACCAGCCTGGCTGCATGTAGACATTTTTGAGGGTAGATGGCAGCAGAGGAATTGCAAACACATTTTTTCCAGTATCCAGTGTAGAAATTTCCTCCATCTGCTGAAGGCTGGCTACCTTGATGGAAAAGTACAAAGCTCTGAACCTTGCTAAGCACTGGAATTTGATTGTTTAGAAATATTAGAAAGCTGTGGCTTAATAGCTCTGTAAGTATGATGTGTTTTGATGCTGTCCATCAATCCTGGCTTCCCTAACTGAGCTCAGAGCAGCTGGGGCCATGTATTTCATTTAACAAAGCACAGCATCAATCCAGTGGTGAACAGCACTGGGATGATTTCGGTGCTGCCCTCACACAGCCACCAATTGGGTGCTGCTGGGAGCTCAGCCTGCTCTCCTGAGTGGTGCTTGCAGATAAATCACTGCCCCCCTGCAGAAATACACTGTATTGTTGGGCTGCGTCACTCACCTTGAGGGGATTCCAGCAGCAGCAAAGGCCTGGCTCAGATGGATCCAAGGATTTCAAAGATGTGACAAGTTAGTCATTAAGAGTCTTCAGTGGAGAGGCTGTGATATATTTAAAGGTAGGCAGTAGCTGATATCATGTTTTAAAAGTGTTGACCATCCATGTTTAGAGTGTAGCACTACACCTCAGTTCAATGAGCAAGTGAGCGAGATGAAAAATAAAAAATAAAAATTATTAAACTCCCCTAATCTTCCTTTCCCCTAACCATGGTTCTTTTTGTGTGGTGTTTACAGGGATGTGTCTGAATAGCTCCAATTCTTCATTCCAATGCCAGCACCTGCCTAGGAGCCAGTACCCTTCCTGCTCACCCAGCCTTGCTGGATTCCTTTGAATTGCTTTAATGTGTCTCCTTTCATCTAAACTTACCCAAATAATTGGCAAAGTTTGCTACATTGCTGCTCCTCCCCTCGTCAAAAAAATTAAGTCTGTACTTTTCTGTCTGAGTATGGAAATTTTGCAGCTCCCAAGTGTTATGTTTTTTCGGGTGATTAAAGTAAATCATTTCTTTCTGCTATTTTACTTCCTCTTGAAAGACTGCTGAGATGAGTGTTCCCTAGGGAACTTGACAAAAGGTGTTTGAAAATCCAAATAAATTACTTGGACTAATTTTAGCCATTATTTGTTGCTATTCTCAAAGGACACCAAGAGAATAGGGGACTCTCTGATTGTTCCACATGGCTTTGCCCTCGTGGCAACTCATGTTTTTGCTTAGACTGAAAACTTTGGGGCACAGGGACGGCCTTCTCTGTTGTTTTTTGGTAAATTTGTTACCTAGCCAAACAAGGTCCTGATTGAAGCACTGTTGAGTTAGTTCATTAAAAGGCCTTGGGCCATAAGTCATAGTTCTGCTAATTCTGCTTATTCTGATTAGTGCTGATCAAGAGGGCAAGATTTAGATTTAGATTACTGGGAGGAAATTCTTCCCTGTGAGGGTGCTGAGGCCCTGGCACAGGGTGCCCAGGGCAGCTGTGGCTGCCCCTGGATCCCTGGAAGTGTCCAAGGCCAGGCTGGACGGGGCTTGGAGCACCCTGGGATGGTGGAAGGTGTCCCTGACATGGCAGGGGTGGAACTGGATGAGCTTTAGGGTCCCCTCCAACATAAACAATTTTGTGATTTTGTTAATCTTTGATTTCCCTTTGAGACCCCCGTAGTTTTGGACATTTCTGAGTACAACATATTCCGTGTATTGAAGAACTGTAATGCTACAGCTTTTCTTGGCTTGACACGACCACATTAACCCAGAAAATTTCCTCCATTACCCCTTGCCCAAAGCAGTTTTGAGTTTCTTTCTGAGCTGGATCCTGGTTTCCAGGTCCTGTTCGCAGCAGCTCTGTGCCTGAGGCTGTGGGCATTGCCAGGAAATGTATGGCCACAACAATAAAAACATTAAACCTCTTTCAACCCGTTGCTTTTAGTGCCTCACTTCTAAAAATAAAGCTGATGTGTTAGAAAGAATTGCCCCAATGATGGACAGGGAATGTTTTCCGTGTCTCTGCTCATGAGGGCAGCACTGATTGGGTTGATTTTGTTTTTCATGGGTGATTCCTCACCTTTTGGCTTCTGTTCTTTCGCCAGTGCTGAAGGCTGGACCCTTCCCTCTCAGCGTGGCTGTGGTTATCCTCATTTAGCAGCAGATTCCCCAATCCATAGGGTGGGATCTGGTCATTAGAGAGCACAAACCCCAAAGTTCCTTGCAAGCCAAGCCATCCTGGCAAGCACTGGTCGTTTGCTGAGCTGCCTCTCCTGGTAGACAGTGGGTGTTCCTTAAGATAAACAGGCAACATCCTCATGCATGGCCCTGTTTTGCTGAGTTGGGAAAGTTTTTATCCCTTTCTCATCTCATTTATGGAAGTTCCAGGATACTTTTGTTGCCTAATTAATATACTGCTGAGAAATTAATTAAATTGCAAAGCGTATCGATGAGGGGTGACATTCATCTTTCATACAGCAACCGTGCTGCACATCACTGACAGCCAAAATATCCTGGAAAATAGAAATGATGTCATCTGTTGTGCTGGAGGCTAATGGAAAAGCTGAGGCTAAGCCTGGCAAGGCAATAAATGAGCCAATACATGTACATAAAGATGCTTTGGTCTTCAGAGTTTCACTGTCATTAAACAAATAAATGATTTTTGCCTTTTGGGGATTTGTATTGGAGTAATCTCAGTCAATACGTTGGATTATGAAAAAAGACAACACTTCAGTTTGTTCACAAACTTAAATAAAAATATCTTTGTCTGGTCCTATTTTAAAATGTAAATATAAACCAGCTTCCATTATCAAATTTCCAGAGCACAAGGCTATGAAAATTTTGAAGAAGGCACCATTTTCAGCACTGTATTGGAAGTGATGCACTCAATTTGAGGTTGGATTTTTAAACATTCTTTTTTTTTTGTCAGTGACCTGTATCTAACGGGGGAGTTTCTCTAATGTCACCCTAAATTATGATCACAGCTCTCTCACCCCCATGTGAGAATCCCTCCCTGCTGAAGTTTTCTTGCAGATTTATGGAAATATTTCATAGACAAAAAAAAACCCCAGCATATCTTCTACTCATATAAAAGAGGCAGTTGCTGAATTTCATCCACAGGTCCCGTTTTGGAAACGTCAAGTGTTTTGTTCACACCCAATTAACACCCATTGATTCTCAAGCCTACTCAAAGTCTTGCTTCAGCACAATGAAGACATTGTTCCCCCACAGAGGATGGCATTTGCACTTCAAAGAGGAAAGATATTGACAGTGAGGTTTAGAGAATATTCCACACCCCTCTCCCTCTATTTTCTTATTTTAATATTTTGTACATTTTTGCCATTTTTTTATATGTGGTGCTGCACGACTTTGGACAAGCTCAGAGTGAAGCTAAATTATGTCAAACTATTCAAAAAGTTGGAAGATGTATTTCAGTGGTTGATTTGGGGTTTTTTTAATTGTTGTTTTAGTAAGATGTATTTCACTGACATTTTCTTTGGTAAAGAATTGTAATTAAAGAAAATAATTAAAAAAAATTATGGGCTCATACCAGTTCAGAGCAATTAGGCGAGGTAATTAGAAGCACGATGAAAGGGCTGCATGGGAAAAGGAATTTAAACCCTCGCTGAACTGTTACATCAAAAAGTGAATAAGAAAAAGAGTAAATTAAAAGTAGGGCTTATAGCTGGTAGGAAAAAGATAAAGCCAATTATTCTGGAAAAAAGGAGTGCGAGCTTGTTTATCTGGAGCTGCCATTTATCACATGTAACGAGGTTCCTGGAAAAGGTTCTTGGGCCTCCAGGAGAGTTGGAGAGGGACTTTGGGATTCTTTACCCTGGAGCAAAGGAGGCTCAGGGGGGCCCTTCGGGCTCTGCACAAGTCCCTGACAGGCGGGGGCAGCCAGGGGGGGTCGGGCTCTGCTCCCAGGGAACAGGGACAGGAGGAAAGGGAAGGGCCTCAGGCTGTGCCAGGGGAGGGGCGGGTTGGACAGCAGGTGGAATTTCCTCATGGAAAGGGTGGTCAAGCCTTGGCAGGGGCTGCCCAGGGAGATGTTGGAGTCCCCATCCCTGGAGGTGCCCAAGGAATTGCTGGAGGTGGCACTCAGAGCTCTGGGCTGGGGACAAGGTGGGGATGGGGCATAGCTGGGACTCCATGGGCTGGGAGGGCTTTTCCAACCTCAGGGATTCTGGGATTCTGTGGACAAGGGCCTGGAGTGACAGTTCAGGGGGGACTGGATTCAAACTGGCAGAGGGTAGATTTAGATTGGATATTAGGAAGAAATTCTTCCCTGTGAGGAAGGTGAGGCCCTGGCACAGGGTACCCAGAGAAGCTGTGGCTGCCCCTGGATCCCTGGAAGTGTCCAAGGCCAGGTTGGACAGGGCTTGGAGCAACTTGGGATAGTGGAAGGTGCATTGGAATGAGATGGGCATTGGAATGAGATGGCCTTCAATGATCCTTCCAACCCAGCCTTTCCATGATTCTATGAGTGTGGAAGTAGAAAACTCACTGCCCATTTCCCGTCTTGATCCCAAGTTATTGGCATTATTCTGCCTGAAGGTGAACAGCATCAGCCTTTCCCAGGACCCTTCCCAGATGAGTGAGGAGAACAATTTCCCAAAACAAGTGCATGAAGAAAAGCCAAACAACTCTGAGTTTGGTTGACAAGACTGAAGACTGAATCTCCAAGGGGATATTTTGAAATGGATGGGAGGAGGAGTGAGGAAATGAGCCTGATGTTTGTTTTTTGCACCAGGAATTTCTTTTTCAGGGCAGTATTTCCATGAGCATGCACAGCGCATTAAGAACCAAAAGATGAGCCCTTTAAAATGCAAAGGACCTCTCTCCTAAAAACTTTCCTCTTTGAGGGAAGCATGGAAAAGGCCACAGTGTGAGGGAGACACACAAATTGTCCCAGCCAGGAGAAAGGATGGCTCTGTCCACACCTCACCTTGGAGCTGTGGAGATGTTGGGATGGCACCAATGCCAGAGGGCTTCTCATGGTGGTGGTGTAGGATTGATTTATAACTGGTGTGTTTGATTAGTGCTGCCCCGGAAGCAGCCACCAGACATGAGCTGTCAGCTCCCTGGGTTGGGTGGGAATTAATTAATAATCAGATGCACTTTTATCTCCACACCATAACAGAGGCTGACAGCAAAAGGCGTTTCAATCTATTGATTTAATGAGGGGACATAGCTTTTCTCTAATGACCGTAGATGGGCAGATTATTTAAATCAAAAGCTCTAATAAAAGTCCCCTCTTCGTAACAACACCACCAACAAATGTTGCCCTGGTAATCAACTGAGTGGTAACACTACAATAAAGCAGCTTAATTGTGCCCTGACTATTGCCATCCATCTCCAGGCCAGGGAGCACCTTTATGACAGACTAATCTGCACTCCAGATCACCCTCACACAGGAGCTCGCAGGGTAATTCCTCTGTCAAGCATCTCGTTTGGTTGGAGATGGAGTAGCTCATTTAGAAGCCTGGGAAGCTCTGCTGAGCTGCTGCAATTTCCACCAGAAAATCTCCTGGACACGCTGAGCACAATCCAGGTGAGGCTTTGCTTGATCCTCACCTGTGCCTGTGCAGAGGGAAGCTCTTCCCTCTTCCATTCCCAAGCATGTGGATGGAAACTAGGCTTTAATCTCATAGAAATAATGTCTGTGCCCACGGCAGTAACTAACATTCCTATGAAGGATTTTTAAAGAAGGATAAAGCTTTTTGTCAATAAGATTATACTGAAGCATAGAGGCTGTTCCAGTAAAAAAATAAATTTATTTCCCTCATAGAATCCCAGACTGGTTTGGGTGGGAAGGGACCTTAAAGCTCATCTCATTCCAACCCCTGCCATGGAACATCTTCCACTAGAATGGGGATGGCAACTTCAGTAAGGAAGGGATCTCTTTTTTTTCAATTCCTTATGTTTTCCTGGTTGTTTCTTAGTCTGTTCTCTCTTGTCTTGTGTTGTAAGAGTAGTGAAAAGCAGGAATTTAAAACCTTTATCCCAGTCTCCACTAACACTTTGATTCTTTCCCACTCACCACACATTTTATGTGGCATTTAGAGCAATAGTGGAGTACAGCAACTTCAGTGTAATTAAAAACCCGTTTAGGAGTCTTACTTGTGGGGTTTGGTATTTTTAATATTTTATTTTCTGAGCTCCCTCTCTACATATTCATTCTCCTCTGGGGTGAGTGCAGCTCTGATCCAGGCTTTTGAGCACTCTCACCAGACAGTGTTTTTTGTGTATTTTCCGAGGACTGCCAAGTTTTGTAACTTGTTCTCCACAACACATTCCTCATCACTGACCCGAAGCATCACCTACCCAGCAAGAGCATATTCCAAATTCTCTGCATAGACTTCCTTGCTGTGACAGTGAGAGAATCCAACAGGCTCCACACTTTACTGAGGTCGTCAAACAACCATTAAATACCAGATACTTGAGCTACTGCTGACTTATGATGGGTTTGAACTGGTGGCCTTGGGGCAGAGCTCACTGTCAAGCTCTCTGAGCTATCTCCTCTTTTGTTTTCCTTTGTTTTCTACTTGTTTTCCTGCTTTAGTGACAACTCATGAATAAAAGCAGAGATGGAAAAAGAAGAACAAAAAAATATGCCTGGAAATACAGAAAAACAGAAGGTAATTTAAGGGCTTTTTTTCTTCCCTGAAGTCAGAAGAAACGAGGAGAAACTGAATGTTCTGAGCAATCCAGCTTTTAAATGATTGATGTTTTCTCCAGCACCCTCCTGAAGAGACAGTGGTAGAAGGTGATTTAAGACAACTTTGTTCTTTCTCATGGGAAATCGAAACCTTTTTCATAAAAATTCTACCCCTCTTCCTTTGATGTTCCGCTGAGTACAAACATCCAACTGGCAGAAGTTTGCATTTGGAGTGAAATTAGCACAATTGGGTGGTGAAAATGAGTTGGAAATATTATTTTATTATTGTTACTGTTATTACTATTGTAATATCATTACTATCATAGTCATCACTACCATCATTATCATTACTGTAATTAATTATTTTATTTCTTCCTTCACTCTAGGTGTATAGACACTACACTACTGATTATGATATTTAATGTAATTCTGGGACAGAATTCCACGTTGGCACTGGCAGACATCAGGGAGCCTTGCTCTGAATGCCATTATTTATCAGGGATTTCCCCTGGCACACGGAGGGATGGCTGCAGGGAATGCTCCAGGCTCTTCAGCCAGCCCTTGGATGAGAATTCTGGGGCCTGGAGCTCCTGCCCAGCTGTCCTTCCTAGTGCTGGGCCTCAGGAATTCAGCATTCCAGGGAGTGCTTTCCATTTTCCAGAAGGTGAAACAACACCCACAGAGAGAAAGGAAGAAAGAGAGAAAGAGAGAAAGAGAGAGAGAAAGAGAGAAAGAGAGAAAGAGAGAAAGAGAGAAAGAGAGAAAGAAAGAAAGAAAGAAAGAGAGAGAGA
>WBMZ01002826.1:16164-101271 GCA_013400975.1 Atrichornis clamosus
TTCTTTTTTCTCTTTCTCTTTCTTTCCCTTTCCCTTTCCCTTTCCCTTTCCCTTGCCCTTGCCCTTGCCCTTGCCCTTGCCCTTGCCCTTCTTTCTCTATCTTTTTCTCTTTTTCCTTTTCTTTCTTTTTTTTCTCTTGTGATTGACATAGATTTCTTTTTATCATATATGGTCTAAAAGAAAATCTCTTGATAGTCTTCCAAAAATATCAATAATTTTAAAAAAGTTTTTGCTGTGTGTATCCAAGACCAAATTTCTTCACACTGGAACTCAGAGAATCATAGAATCCTGAATGGATTGGGTTGGAAGGGACCTGAAAGCCCTGCCATGGGCAGGGACACCTTCCATTATCCCAGGGTGCTCCAAGCCCCGTCCAACCTGGCCTTGGACACTTCCAGGGATCCAGGGGCAGCCACAGCTTCTCTGGACACCCTGTGCCAGGGCCTCACCTCCCTCACAGGGAAGGATTTCTTCCTAATTTCTTCTTAATCCCATAGCTAATTGGTATGGGAATTTTTCTTTCAAGTCTTTTCCTCTGAAATGCTGATAACTTGGATGTTTGATGTGAACCATCTGCCTTCATCAGTGTTGCATTGTCTGGTCTTTCAAAAATACCAGAGATTTAGCAGAGAATCAGCAACACTTTGCAGAAATAGCCCAAACACAACTAACAGCCCTCTCAGCTGTGGCTGCAGGGAGGTTACCCACAGCCTGCTCAGAGTATGTGCAAACACACATAATCGTTGGGGAAGAGGAGGCAAACGATGAGAAATTGTTATGACAAGTCTTTCCTGCTTCACAAATAACCTAAATGAAAAGCAGCATCTTTCTTTTAATTCCACGTGTCCCTGGAACTGTGGGGCGGCCACGTGCAAGACAAGCTGAATATTTGAATTTTAACCCAATGTGCCATTTCTCTGGGGAGGGGGGGGCATTGAATGTTGTGCTGCAGTTCAGTTCAGAAAGAAGTGTTATAGTCAGCTGTCTCAGGTTATTTCAGGTTTGGGCTGCCCCTGGTGAGTGTGGTCAGCAGGTCAAGGCTGTTTTTCACAGCAGGTTTAGATAACTGATATCCAAAATAATTGCAGCCATCCAATGCTGAGCTCTTCATGGTGGGCTGTCTTTAATTACCCTATTTTGGGAATTTTTTTGGTGTGTTCTAGGAGGTTTGACCAGAGCCACATCAGCCCAATGCTTCCTTCCATCTCCAAATGCTGGCAGGGCTCAGCTTAGCTTTGTGCCCACCCATTTATTGTGGAAGAAACACTTTTCAAGAGCTTAAATCACTTGGTGTGGATTTCAGGATGAAATAATTCATCATATTCTTTGGAGGCAACAACTTTATCCACCTCTTGTCCCAGTGAAGTCAGCAAAAGTCGCTGCAGGGGAAGTGACAGAATGGGCTGGTGGCGGGGACAGGACTGTGCAGCTTCCACCCAAGGGGATGGAAGAGTTTAGGGAGAGGACAATGTGATTTGCTGACGGAGCTGGTCCCGTGGTCACAGTGGTGTTCAGGCAAGGGTTGGACTTGGTGATCCTGGAGGCCTTTCCCAACCTTAATGACTCCTTGATAAGAAAGATGACCTCTTTCCCATGTTTTTCAGTGTTGCTATCCCTTGTTGAGCTTCTGGCTCACCACTGCAGGATCCTGCCCAACAGCCCCCTCTTTCTGGCCTCTCTTGGATGTTAAAGGAGCCGAGGGAACAGCAATTCCATCCCATGGGAGCAGATGGTTGGAGCTGAGTCACCAGGAGTCCACGGCAGAGTGCCTTTCCTCTTTGGCTGGTTCCAGGTGGGAATGGAGGTTGGGACTTCTGCAGGTTTTGACATTACAGAGTTGCTGTAACAGGTGAGAACTCAATGAAGGGTTTGTTCAGCAGTTTTTAGCTGTCTGAAATCCCCCAAACAGTGCATCATGTGCTCAATAGAGGGCTAATACCTCTATAATAAGATGCTTTTTCATTCTGCTGGATTAAGAGGAGGCAGCCAGAGCAAACTATTGAATTTTATTTGGCTACAATAAGCCTGAAAGGCAACACTTCAATATCTCTGATCCTCCAAGGGCCCCTTTCTCATTTACAGTAAGTCCTAACATATTGCTGGAACTGACCTAGCAGCACACACGAGGGGGTCTTTGGGGATTCTTCACTGAGGAAAATTAAAATTCCTGAGGATGGGGAATGGAGAGAAGCATTGCACTGTTTATAGATAGGTGAGAAAAATAAGAAAACAGATGTTTTTGACCTATCCAGTCTAGGTCTCCATGGTCATTATATTTTTGTAGCTGCAGCTGCATTACAGGAAACAGTCTTATCTAAAAATGATAACAACAAAAGAGGATCCCTCCCCTGAGCCCTGTAGTTACTGCATTCACTAACTGCTCATACATGTTATTGGATGCATTTTTGTGTATTCTCTAGGAGAGTGTAGCAAGATAAGCAGAAAAAAATATATGTTGCCAAAAAAGAGAGAGAAAAACTATGAGCAGACATCAAAAAGGATGTGATTCAGAGGAAACAGGAGTGAGACTGGAGCTGCTGGATTGCCAAATAAACAGACAGGAGGGAAATGGAAACACAGCTCTGGAAGCAGTTGGTGCCCAGTAGTGACTACAAGGGGTGGTGCTCTGCCAACTCCAGTTGCACTTTCTTTGCAGTATCCACAGTGATTACAGGGTGGGAAAAACTTTTAAAAATTAGCACATCTTAAAAATTAAACTCATGGCTTGATGAGCATGTAGAAATCAGTTGTCTTAGTATCTGTTAAAACAAGAGGAAAGTTTTTATCTTAATTATACAATATATATAATGTATATATATTGTATAGCTATTTATTATATTGTTAGTTCCAACTAAAAGCTTGCAATAATGCAAACCATTCAGGGAATAATACAATGGCCCTTTTGAAAGGCTAAGGCAGCAATGGTTTCTAATTTCAGCGCAGATAATTGTACAGAACATTGCCAGCTGACAGAGCCATTGGTGTGCCCCGTTTGCCACATGTGTGCCATGGGAGCAGCCCCGAGCCCCTGCCAGGGGTACCCCGTGTGTCTGAGTGGCTTGGGGAAAGAGACTGGAATTGTTATTGTCTGGGATTGCTGATTCCCTTGTGTTATAAAGAGGTTGGTGAATTTCTCTGCTGCTCAGAATGAGATCAGAGGTTGCCTCTTCAGGTCAAGCTGTCTCATCATCCTGGAAGTGTCCCAGGCCAGGTTGGACGGGGCTTGGAGCACCCGGGGATAGTGGAAGGGGTCCCTGCCCATGGCAGGGCGTGGCACTGGATGAATTTAAGGTCCCTTCCAACACAAGCCATTTCAAGATTCCATGAAAAGTGTCCCTCAGGTAACTTTTCATCAGCCCCTTGGCACATCCTGACGGGAAGCTCAACCGGCAGCCCAGATCCAGTGTGGCCTGATTTATCCAGCCAGGGAATGAGGTGCCATGGGTCTGTCCTGGGGGATGGCATCACGCAGAAAGCAAGTGAGCAGGTATTTATTTCTAATGCAGTGTGGAGGTTCCCTTGGGAGCACTTTGTTGTAACTCACATCTCTCCATGCCAGCCTTGTCCTGAGATTCCAGAGTCGTGGGCATTCCCAATTTGGTGCTGACAGTTGTCCCTGCAGTGAAGAAAGGAACACTCCCATCAAAGCCTGTCCAGAGTGTTCTGCTTCTGTTTCCTCTTTCAGTTCCCTGAGCTTCCCATTCTCCACTTGGATACTGTGATAAATGAAATGGAATTTTTCCCCAGTCCAGCCACTGAGACACCTGAGTCAGATCTTACGGATTTTTTTTTTTATGGTACCACTGATAGACACTGGGAAACTGGTGTGGACATGCAATAACAAGGTGATCCTGATGCAAAGGAATCAGCTGAGTGGACAGAGCTGGGGAGGTGCTGCAGTGTTTTCTTCAGCCGATGACACTGAAATCATATTCCAGGTGAAAAGGGGAAAAGGAGTATTGCTGAGGCTTCCTGGTTCCCTGAAAGCTGTAGTGGGAAGGGAAGGGAAGGGAAGGGAAGGGAAGGGAAGGGAAGGGAAGGGAAGGGAAGGGAAGGGAAGGGAAGGGAAGGGAAGGGAAGGGAAGGGAAGGGAAGGGAAGGGAAGGGAAGGGAAGGGAAGGGAAGGGAAGGGAAGGGAGAAGAGTGAAGATTCAGACACTCATCTTGTGTCTCATAAACTTTTTTTGCCTGTAGCGCTTTCAGTCCTGTATAAACAGCAACTCAGTTCTAATTTGAAGTGATCAGCTTTGTTACATTTATCCTGTTAGAAAAAGGTAAATACATCCCATTTTTAAATATCAAACAGTCCCCAAATCACCAGGACACTTTTCAACATTCTGCTTTGCAATTGATGTTGCTCAGCAGGTGGTATTAAGGCATTTCAATATCACTCTTCAGGGGTTTTTATTGTAAATTTTGCAAAAAAAAAAAAAGTATGTAACAACATTTCCTTTCAGCATGAGAACCTTATGGAAGGTTTAATTGGTTCTCCAGACACCTTTGTTATTTCCACGGCTTTTCAGTGCTTCACACCAACCTGATCCGTGCGTTACTTTCAAAGCTCTGTTGAAACAAAGCAAAATGAAAATTCAGCAATTCACTACTTCGTACCCATTTAAAAGGTGTTTTTAATGTCTTAATAGAAGGAGAAATATCTAGGGAAATATACAGCTGTTTTACAGTAGAGAAAATCAAGAGATTGGGGAGAAAAAGTGCTTTGTGTTATTTGCCATAATGTTTTTAAAGGACTTTAAAAAGTGATTTAAGAAGAGTGATCTTAGGTAAATGTGACTAATCCTTGTTGGAAATAGATTAACAGCCATCATATTAATGATAAAAGTTCCTTTTTAGAAAAAAAAGTTTTTCAATTTGCACTTTAGAAACTTTTCCTCTGTTGTTTGTTATGCTGAAATAAAAGCAGGAGCTCCAGTGAGGATGAGGTTTAAACATTAACTCTTTCCTAGAATTCAGGTTTCTGGCTCTCTATAATAAAGAAAATAATTAGGGACTTCAGGGGTAAGTCTAAAATATTATAATCCAAGTGGCTTTTATAGAGCTGTGTTATATTTGAGAGCTGTGCTGCACTTCTCCAAGGGAACAGAGGAAATCCTGCGAGGATTAACATTATTAAAATTATAAATGTTATGTGGGGTACACAGGAGAAACAGCCCAGGTTTCAATGCTGAGCTCCAAAATCACTACATGAAAAGTTATAATCTTATATGTTTATGAAATCCTCACATAATTTTTTTCACTACAGTCAAAATCAAATAATGTTAGGAATTTTTAGGAAAAGAAGAGACAGGAAAGAAGTTCCCCAAAGACATAATTTCTGCACTGTGTGTAACTGTGTTGTTACTGCACCTCAAGTATTATTTGATGTTTTGATCTCCCTGCCTCAAAATAAAAAAAGGGAGAGAGCTAGAAAAGGAACACAGGAGGGCAGAAAGGATCACCAAAGGCGGGGAATGACATTCCGGGCTTGGGCAAGGGGGTAAGAAAAGATTTATAAATCATGAGTGGGATAGAGAAAATAAATATGGGAATGTTATTCACTGTCTGTGCCCCTGATACCAGAACTGTGAATATTGATGGAAAATTCTCAGGCCTAAGGAAGAGAAACAAACATCTCCCAAAAACTGTCTTTTTCCATTAAAAAAAAAAAGTTTAAGCCACAGAAAGTGTGTGAGGAGGTGCTGACTCTGATGTCAGAACTGAGGGACTGTGGTGTTTGGATCTGTGCCACCACTGTCACCTGCTGATCTCTGAAACCTTCGTCCTGATGCCAAACAAACAATTAACAGACAAATAAAATCAAGAAATGAGGCAGCTTGATTAACAGCTAAAAATATCCCTGGCACCCTGAGGAGAAGCAATATAATATTTATGGATTTAACATTGTGGAGTAATTCAGGTAACTGATGGTTAAGAAAAGCGGAGCAGGTTACAAAGCACATATTATAAATTAATGATTGATTCTACCTGACACAAGCACCTAAAAAGATTATTATCTTGGCCCATAAAGGGCCAAAGTAATGGTGCAATTAAATCCTGATGGAATAAAACATGTCCTTCCTATATTCCTGTTTATTTTGTGCTTTTTTGTTGTTTGTGAGTGGAGCAATGATTAGTTGCTCTGGGGCTTATCCATTCTCTTGAGGTTTTTTGGTGGTGTGTACTGAAGTTTATGGGCCTTGTCCTGCTGTCATTTTTGTGCAGCAATTACTCCCTGTTACATAACATAGAGCCCCAAGAGAGGGGCTGGCACCCTCAGTGTTCAAGGGAAAGGGCATCACTCACAATCGTGGTTGGGGCTATCACTAACTTCTGAGGGCATCTAATTGCTGTGGCTGGCGATTAATATAATTGACATAATTCCCCTTCCCCGGAGGTGTCCCCAGAACTGTGGGCTCAATCCAGCCCCAGATACAACTTCTTCCCCTGGGATTCTGGAGCAGCTGCAGCACAGGAGCTCAGGGCAGGCAGGTTTTGCAGACATTTTTATAGCTGTTAAAAAAATAGTCTGCAGCAAATAAACTCATTGGAAGCAATTGGAAAGACAGAGAAACCTGAAAATTCCCCAGGGATACTCCTGACAAGAATCCTGCTGCTGCTAAAAGGAAGAGCAGGGGATCAGAGAGGAAAGTGCTTTTGTTTGAGTGGAGCAAGCATGGATGTAGGACACTTTGTAAGGACTAGAAGAGCACACGCATAAGCTTGGAGGGTTTATAGATTTCTTTCTCTATTTCATGGTTTGGCTTTGTTTCTCACACCTTTTGGTGTTGTGGTCACAAACAGTTTAAAAAGCAGATTAGCCAGGAGTGAGGAAGCCACCCAAGGCTCTTTTCTCTGTACCCAAAGTGGGGTGGGGGGCTCTGTCCAGCCAGGAGCATCAGGCCCAGTGATGGGGCAGAGACACCATCTCCAGATCCCACAGCCCTGCCTGAGCACTCTGTGACTGGGACTTGCCTCCACTCTTTTTCCTCTGTACGTACACGTGCCTACACCATCACTCTGGTTGTTTATGGGCCCAGAAAGTAATCTTGAAGAACTGGCAAGCCAGGCTTTGCCTCCAGCTCAGGTGCCTTTGCCTGGCCAGTGCTGCAGTAAATGTCTCTCACCAAGTCAGCATGGCAGGCCCAGCACCTGCAGAGGGATGATCACTGAAAGCACTGGAAAACACACAAAAATAGCTCAGCTCTGTATCCAATTTTTGCTCATTTCCCATAATGGTTGTCTGCTGGCTCAACATATTCCTGAAACAACTCAGTGTTGTTTGCCATGCATTGTTCACCCCAGGGAAGGGCTGGAGCTGTGCCAGGGAGGGTCAGGCTGGAGATCAGGAAAAGGTTCTTCTTTCCACAGAGGGTGGTGGGCTCTGACCAGGCTCCCCAGGGAATGGGCACGGCCCCAAGGCTGCCAGAGCTCCAGGAGCCTTTGGACAACGCTGCCAGGGATGCACAGGGTGGGATTGTTGGGGTGTCTGTGCAGGGCCTGGGACTGCACTGGGTGATCCCTGGGGGTCCCTTCCCACCCAGGGTATTCCATGATTCTGTGGTCACAGAGGTACCCACTGCAGCACACACAGACAAGTCCCAGCTCTCTGCCAGCAGCACAGGGCAGCCAGGGATCAGAGCCACCACAGCTGCCAGCAGCTCCATGTAGTGGCTTTTCCATTTATCCAGCTCCTTCAGCATCCCTCCCGGCTGCCCTGGGCTGATGGATGTGTGGAGCAGCACGGCTGCAGTCCAGGCTCTGGCTCAGGCCACACGAGTTTCTGTCAGCAAGGCACACTTGGAGAGAACAGATTAACAATTTTCCCCAATCACAGGAAAAAAGAAACCCAGACTTTGCCAGTCTCCCTTTCACAGGGGCCTCATGGCAAAGTGACTTGGGCACCACATGGGTTTACTACAGGTGAAAACAACTTTAGCTGCCCTTGAGAAAACAGGTAACAAAACTACAGGCAACAAAACAGGTAACTAACAGGTTACAAAAACTACATATCCTTACTTTTGTTGCCATTTTTTTAATTTATTTAAAAACACATAAACCTCTAGCTAAGCCTCAAACCCACTGGTGCTGCTGGTTTCCACTATAAGCAAAGCTTTTCACCCCAATCGAAGCATTTTTATTAGGTCTCGGTTTGGGTGAACAAAGCTGCCACATGCCCAGTTAGCATCAGCTCTCTCAGGAGCAGCAGAGCCATGCACTGAAGGATTGTCCCCGGGTGTGCAGGCACTTCTGGGTGACAGGGACAGGCAGATCTGGTGACAAAGTTGCTTTGGTAGAGCCCAGGCTGTGTGAGAGAGTTTTGCCAAGAGAGCAAGACCTTCACTAAAACATAAAGTCAATTTACTTTGCTTTACTAAGGCAGGAGCTTAAAGGAAGAAGCTCTGCCCCGTTCCTCACAGTCTGGGGACCATCTTGCTCCCAGTGGGATTTCCTAGCAAGCAGGTGGCAGATGGGCACAAATAGAGTGCAGGAAACATGCAGGAAAATAAGGAGGTTTATAACCCACTTCAGCTGAGGATACCAGCACACAAGAATCCCATCCCTGGGAGTGTCCTAGGTCAGGTTGGACGGGGCTTGGAGCACCCTGGGATAGTGGAAGGTGTCCCAGCCCATGGCAGGGGTGGGACTGGATGGGCTTTAAGGTCCCTTCCAACCCCAAACCACCCTGGGATTCAATGGCTCTACATGGAGGAAATTATTTGAATGGGGCTGTACTGTTACAGGGATTTTAGTATATCAATAAATGTTCCCACATGGGAACATTTTATTATATTACAAGTCTCCCAGATCGTGTTCCCATTTTCCCAGAATCAGAGATTTCTTTTTCTAGATCGTTTTGCTGAGAAACGGCTTAAGTAGAATCAGAAAATAAATTTTAGAGACAGGAAACTTTACAGTCATGGCTAATATTGGGGATTTCAACAGGAAATAAACTCCCTGTGTCTCTTGGTACCCGTTCCCCACTTTTAAAGTGAAGACAAGGTGAGGATGCAGCCGGTGGATGTTGGGAAGTGCAGTGGCAGGGAGCAGGGAGAGCTGGCTGCTGGGTGAGGCAAAGAGAGCCAGGGACTCCAGCGGGGCTGGCAGTGCCCTTCCCACCCGGGGCCACGGTCCTGCAGCACCTGGGAGAGGTGAGCAGGGCCACCTGGCAGGGACCAGGGCCAGCCACTACCTGTGGGCATTAAAGAATGACCCCACAGTGCTGGGGCAGAGCTGGGAATCCAAACTTGTGGGGCAGGATCAGCAAAGCACAAAAAATCCCTGTAATGTGGTTTAAGTCAGGCCAGGGACAAGAGCCTCAGGTTAGCAGTGGGTTGGAGGCGATGTTTTCCAGGACAGTTTTCTTAGAAACACATCAAAATTTATCCTGATGGCTTCAGAGACAAGCAAAGCATACCAAGTCTTCGGTCTCTCTAAGACAATGGAACAGACATGGCAGGACGCATTCTTCTCCACGTGGGAAATGCTGGCAAATTGGAGTGGAAACATAAAAAATTTTCTCTTCGGGCATTTTCCCATCCAATCTCATCCTTCAAGTGCCTCCTGTTTTTCTTCCTCCTTATCTGCTGGCTGCAGTTGGACACACTTGAGCTGAGTTTGCTCAGGGAAGGGCAGAGCTGGGCCTGTGTGTGACCTCACACTGGGCAGCAGCGTGAGGGGGGAGTTGCGAGCCAGGGATGGTTCCAGGCGGCAGTGAATCCAAGCTCCTGCTGCCTGGAGCTTCCCTGGTGCTGTAAATCCAGCGTGTCCCTGCCGCTGCTGCCCAGCTGGCACCGCAGCAAAACAAACAACGGGCCCAGACCACGCACGGGCAGCAATCTGACCCCGGCAGCTGAAGTTAGCTAATGTTGGTTTATTCCTAACAGCTTGAGGAAGCCCTGCAGTTGTCATTCTCCCTGGGATTCCTTTCCTGCTTGGCTCTGCCTCCATGCACAAAACTCAGCATTTTCTCAGAGAAAAAATTGAAGGCCTCACACCACCAGTGTTTCATGTTTAAGCAAGGCACGATTGCCAGGATTATTCTGCAGCCTTACACTGATTGTCATGGGTGTGGGAGGTAAGGGATTGGGGAAAACAGGCTTGAACATCCTGGTAATCTAAACCTACGAAGTGATTTGATCAACAGTAGTTGCATGGGTGTTTCAGAGGGAAGGAGTTCCTGTGGCATGACTTTCACAACTTAAAAAGGTTTTGCTTTCTGAAGCCCAGTGGCCTAAAATTGAAATTGGGACTGGGGAGGAGAAAGAGGATTTGGGAATGAAGCTGAACCTGGGATAACGTAGTTTTGGAGAAAGGTGTTTTAGTTTGTCTTTGCTTCTCACTACTTAAATGTGGTTTCATTTGCAATCAATTAAATTAATTTTCCCCAAGTCAAGTCTAATTTGCCCATGAAGGTAATCAGCAAGTGGTGGCCCTGTCTTATCTCAACCCTTTTTAGCCTTTTTGTGAGAGGGAATGAGACAGCGGCTGGGTGAGGGCCCAGCAGCTGTCCAAGGTCAAACCACCACAGGTTTTTAAGGAGCAATTTTATTGTAGGCACAATTAAGACTTCTTTTAACATGGTTTGTACATGGAAATGCATGTAGTCATTCTTTTTTTTTTTTTTTTTTTACTGTTTGTTGGATTTTTTAAAAGGGAAATTAGGTTTATACATTTGAGTCGTTAGTCTCAACACTGCTATCCAGGAATTCTGGTGGAATTTAGAGGGATGTGATGGGAAGAGTGTTGGAGAGTTCACCTCTGCACTCTCACACCTGCACTCCTCAGTGGCAAAGGATCTGGTTCTCTTCTTGTTCACACCAATCCCCCCACTGAAGTGATGCCCTCCTGTTAGAGAAGATTCTCGTCTTGTAAACAGAGATGAAGGTGGAAGGGAAAGGGAATGTCTGTAGTTTCTCTTCTAAAGAAAATAGGTTGCCAAGTGAGAAAAAAATCACACACAGTTAGAAAAATATCCTCTGAGGCCTTGAGAATGAATTGTGAGATTGCAACACAAATATGTATTCTTTTAAGGGTCAGTTGATGCCAGATAATATAAAACTCCCTCCCTCTGCCACTTTAGTCCCCTTAAGAGGCCTGCGAGGACTTTGTTTTGGAAACCTGCTTGTGCTCTTTTCTTCTGTTTTCAAGAATGGTATTTAAATCCCTGCTTCTACAGAGCCCTTCTGCTGTGGTCTGCCAGCAGATGTGCAACACTCGCATGAAGCAGAGGCCCACACCATCCTGGAGAGGAGAAAATGCTACCCCTGGAAAATATTCCTGAGGCTGGCAGGTCATTTGAGCAGGCAGCCTGGCACAGCAGGTGTCTCTGCCTGCCTCTCTTACAAATCCTGCTGCTGTGAAGGGCTTGATGTGCACCAGATGTTTCTCTTATTTTGTGTATTGCAGATCTTTAGGTTGGAGGGAAGGAGGGAAGGAAAGCTGAGAAATATTCTCAGTTTTCCCATCTTCATCCTTATTCCAAGTCATCACTGGCAAGGTAGTTCTGGAAATTCCACGCTGCAGTGACGTAATCTGTTCAAAAACCACACAGCTGTATTGATAAAGGGTTAAAGACACTGAAAAAGCTGCATGGCCACATCCACTGTATGGAAAAGTTCATTTTATCTCCCTAAATCTTCTTGTCACTGAGCCACGACTCATTTACCACCCATTTAATGACTGTTCCAATACAGGTCTCCAGCTCCATCATTTTTCCAGTGGCTTTCACAGGTTTTCTGTTCCTTTTCCCTGTTGTTGTCAGGGATAAATGTGGTGAGCTCTGCATGGTGGGCCCTGAATTCACCTTGTGGAACTGGGGATTTTACATGAAGCTGTACCAGGCATCCTACTGGGCTGAGCACTTCAATAATCTGAATATGATAAACTGACACAATTTGGGGTTTGTTCACAACCTCCTACTCTCTTCTGTGGCATTTCTTGACAGCATGTCTTATCCCTCCTAATCCTGCTAAAAATATTCTAAAGACAGAGTATAACATTTAAAATGAAGTTTAAACTCTTAATTGTAGCTTTTAACTGCACTTTTTTCTATGCCTTTCAGGGTTGTTGGTTTTTGTTTGGGGATTGGTTGTTATTTTTTTTGCACCACGATTACATGCTTATCTGCAAGAGACAGGCTGTTAAATTAAAAAGTACTTTGTGGTGTAATTGTCCAGCACACAGCATGGCTGTGCAGAACATGGGTTTGGGTTCTATGGATTAAACACACACACTTCCCCACCCCTCCTGGAGGACTTATGGAAAACTGGGCTGCTTTCTTTCACAGCAGGGACACCAGGAAAAGTGTGGCATTTATTTTACTGTGAAACACCAGGTCAGGAAGGATTTTACACATTGATTTTAAACCCATATAGAATGAAAATTCCTGTTTCTTGGAGATCCTGGTAGCCACGAGCTCTCTGTTTGGTCAGAGTGGGTGTGAGCAGCTGGCTGGGGTGGCAGGCCATGTACACATGAGAAAGACTCTTAGACCTGGGGAAAAATGCAGGTGAAATGTGGGACTGTGGCCTGAATGTCACTGCTGGGGGGTCAGCACAGCTCTGGCCATAAATTAATTGAGATCACATAAATAAACATCTGTAGATAATGTCTTTTCACTTGCTCAGCGTGTCCTATCTTAGTCAGATTGGTCTGGCTTGTACTGTCTTGTTAAGTGCTGCTTTCATGGTGTTTTCTACACTGGAACTCTCAAGTCAAAGCTTTTATCTCCAAAGATGAAATCTTTGCTTTTTTTTCAAGATGTGATTCGAGTGCAAACTGTGAAATCTCTTTTTTTTTTTGCCTGAGACTTCTCCTGTTCCTTTCAGCAGGGTGATATTAAAGTGAATGCTGAATGCTCTTGCAATTGATTAGCACATGCAAGGAAAAGAGTTGTTCCCAACGTTCAGAGCTATCACTGCAGCGTGATGAGACTCCAATTCTTGGATCAGTTGCCAGCAGAGTTTGGTTTGTTTCATCTGTTTCTTGCTCTCTTTCCATCTGGCTGGTACCTTGCCACAGCCTGCAAACCTTCCAGGAGACGGACCCCGCTACTCCAGCATCCCCCTCCTGCAGGGGCAGGAAATGAGCAGCTGTGGTTTTAGATAAGAAGGCAGATAATGATAAGCAAGATGGTTTTTAATATCCAAAAGCAGGGCAGGCATCAAACACTGGCGCACACTAGTGAAAAAATAATGCTCACAAAACTTACAGGAAGTTAATGTTGGAGCCAAAGTGTTACTTAAAGCCACTCTGAGAGAAGTTCTAATCTTTTCAAAATACCAGATATTGGAGCAGACCATTTTGTTGATTTTAGTCTTTGTTAGCTTTTTGGGGACCGTGAGAGTCCTGCAGATGGCTAAAGGAGTAAAACATGACAATCTCTTACATGTGCTACAATCTTTTCCACATTTAAGGAGAAAAGAGAGTTGGTATTTATCTCAAGAGGAGATGAATGGCCGTTAGAAATAAAACTTAATCCCCTGTTTGGTAAGCTCAAGGTTAAAGATACCAAATTTGGGGGGACATAAGAAAGTCCCAGAGTTGTACAAAATGGTGAGCTGGGATGGCTCTGAAAGGTTTAGGAACCCTCAGCCTCTTCTAAAAAACCAGAACATTAAACATGGAATTGTTATTTCTGCCTGGCTGGAACAAAGAGGATTTATCTTCTTACAGAAAATCTCACTGTACCTGTGGGTCAATGCAAGATATCCAAAATACATAACTGACCATTCCACAAATGTATGAGATCATCTCCTTGTCAGGGAATGTGTCCTGCATTTCTGGATGCTGAGGGCAGCACCAAACTTGAGGCACCCTCAAGGTACAGTGGATTCTTGAACACATACACTAAGGAAAAATCTGTGCCTGAAATACAATGTGCTGTGACCAATCTTCCAAACACTTATCAGTGTACAGGAGTGTCCAGGTAAAACACAGGATAGCCCATCAATCCATGAAAAATCAGGTTTAGCAAGAAATACATTGCATTTAATAATCATGGAATCATGGAATGGTGTGGGTTGGAAGGGACCTTAAAGCCCATCCAGTGCCACCCCTGCCGTGGGCAGGGACACCTCCCACTATCCCAGGGTGCTCCAAGCCCCGTCCCACCTGGCCTTGGACACTTCCAGGGATCCAGGGGCAGCCACAGCTTCTCTGGGTACCCTGTGCCAGGGCCTCACCTCCCTCACAAGGAACAATTCCTTCCCAATATCCCATCTAACCCTGCCCTCAGGCAGTGGGAAGCCATTCCCTGTGTCATGTCCCTCCATCCCTTGTAAACAGCCTCTCTCCTTGTTTCCTGTAGCTCCTTCAGGCCCTTGAAGGCCCCATTGAGGTCACCCCAAAGCTCCTCCTCTCCAGGCTGAACAATCCCAGCTCTCCCAGCCTTTCCTCCCAGCAGAGCTGCTCCATCCCTCTGGTGATCCTGGTGCCTCCTCTGGACTCTCTCCAGCTGCTCCAGGTCCTTTCCATTGAGACTGGCTCTGGAACTGGCTGTGGAACTGGCCAACAATGAGCTGATGTGGTACAGTTTGAGAAAAAAACCACTGAAAATGTAAAAAAAAAAAAACAAAACCAAAAAAACAATGAAGAGAAATTATTTACTGCGGCTACAGCAGATCCTTCCTCTGTACAGTACCAACCATGAATGATTAATGGCCTTGCCAGGGTCATCACAACAATCCTTCAGGGCACAAGTGGAAACAGTAGAATTTTCTGCAACACCATCTATGGGAACATCTCTAGGCTTTTAATAAATAGATTTTTGCTGCTGGCTTTTTTATTCGTTTCATGAAGGAGTCACAGATCAGATTTTTGCGATGTGTGAGTTGTTCAGAAGCAGTGCTCTGCCAGCGTCTGACAAATCAGTGCATTACTTGCTGTACTTAGACACCAAAATTACACAGTAATCCCAAATTAACAAGTGAGACAGGCCTTAGAAACTTTACTCCAACACTCTCTTGGCTACTTGTAATGACAATGGGCTGCCTTATGTGAAATCTACCCATTTCAAAACTAATTAAGTCGTTGTAATAGATTTCCATGTAGATGTCAAAGCTCTGTAACCAATCTGTGAAACAAGCAGGAGGTGTTTGCTCCTGTACTTACACTGCAAACCCTCTTGGATCCTGCCTGAATGAAGAGCCTGAAATCAGAGGAAGTGCAGAAAGCAGCACAGGGAATGCTCCTGGGATAAAAGGGTTCAGAAGTCTGACTACTGGAAATGGAGATATTCACTTCAGCCTGGGTTAGAATGGTTTATTCATCCCAACCTGTTTCTTGGGGAAAATAAGGAAGATGTTAAACTATTAGTTTCCAAAACATGAGACAAGAGGGAGTTTGTTGGGAAGTGTCTGCCTACACACTGACTGAGATCCCAGGCTCCCATAAATAGCAGCAGCTCAGCCTGAGTCCTCCCTGGTAAATAGGCAGCAACTGGGCAGCTCTGTGAAGAGGGGTTAAAGGTTGGGTCAACAACATATTTTTTAATTTTATTGATTTTTTTAATCCCTTTTTCTTTTTTCTTTTTTTTTTTTTTTCAACTGTAGGTGGAAGAATAAAGCTGTGCAGGTGATGTTGGAATTAACCCAATGAGCTTGTCCTTCAAAGATCCTGGCAGTGAAAGGATTCACCGGTGTTTCATTAAACCAGGCCACTTCTCAGGGCAGGGGCTACTGGCCAGAAACAATTCCAAACCACCCCGTGCAGATGGGTGGAGGTGGAGGCCCATCAGAGGGGTACATCCAGAAGGATTGGAAAAGGCTTTGAAGCAAAAGTTGTGTCTGGCTGTGAAAAACGCAGGGTTAGAGGAGGAGCTGCTTGGTGTTCTTTTTATCTGAGTGGTGGTTTTCCTGAAAACAGAAGCTTTTGGGGTGAGGCTGTGAGACTGGAGAATATCCTGTATTTGTGAGAGCCAGAGAAGGGATGGGGAAGAATTAAAACCCTTAGATGGTGAATTAGACAAAAGAGAGATACTGTGTAGGTGTCTTAAGTTTCACTGTCTGCTCCTGATCCTGACAGTTTCTTCCTCAGGAAATAGGAATAGGCTGTCCTGGGAAGTGATGGAATCACCATCCCTGGAAGAGTTAAAAAAACACATGGGTGTGGCACTTGGAAACATGGTTTTTTGGTGGACATGGTGGTGTGCTGGGTTGATGGTTGGACTGGATGATCTTGGAGGTCTTTTCCAACCTTAAGGGGTCTGTGATTCTCTGAAATTTTAACTCATCTGTGCCTTCAGAGGTTGGGCAAGAACAGGATGTGGGGTTCTACAGTCCAGTCAGCTCACCCCAGCCTGTGGGAATGCTGATGGACAAATCCTCCTCAGGGACTTCCGAGCTCATGGAAAACAACTGAGGTTGGGGAATGTCCCAAGGGAAAATCATTCCCATCTGACCTGACAGCTTTCTCCAAGATGCCAATGTCAATGTAAGTAAAGTTTATGCTGCTGTATTTAAATGCGGAAACTAATGCACGTTGGTGTGTAAAATGGCAAAAGAAGAAAAGATTTTGAGGTTTAAAAGTGGCTCCAGGAGAGCCTTTCAGTAGTTAAGAAATGCTGCTGCTCAAGCCTGGCTTTGACTTCCCTGTGGCTGATTCACAACCCCCCCAGACACTTCACTGCAGAATGTAGATTTCTTAGCAAAACAAAATTGCCGTGGGTTCATTATGCTGAGATGGCAGGGTTACTATGATGTCCTCTTGAGTAGCTCTGTGATTTTAATACAACGTTTGAGAAATGCTGCTTTGTGTTTGGGGAGCTTGTGTAGCTCCTGTGTGGGAGGCTTCACACGTAAGCTCCTTCCCAAGAAAAGGAAAGAACCCAAAATTGAGGAACACTGAAAATGTGAACATTCTGTACGCTTGCCTGCAGGTGGATAAAGGAGCAGAGCTGCTAGAGAAGAGATAATTACAAAAAAAAAAGGGAAACAGTCCAAATCCAGAAGGGTTTACTTCCACCTCTGATGGAAAAGTCAGCAATCATCACTCTGTGCAGCTTCACAGACCTCTCCAGAGTGAGGATGAAGACAGACTTGGAATGGGATCTCTCACTTTCCTGCTACAGTGCAGTTAAGTTTATCTCCTCTGTATGAATCCCAAACAATCCTGAACCCACAGAGCCTTCCCATGGACTTGTGCTGCTTCTAAAAGCCATCACTTTCTTGATGAGATTGCATTTTTCCTGGGAAAATTCTGTTGCACCAAGTAGTTGGCTGGGGGGAATATCAAGAGGTGAACCTAGAAGAAGAAAAAGTGCAGCAGAGCATGAAAGAAAACAGACTAAAGTCATGGAACATGGAATGTTTTTTTGCTGGAAGGGATTTTAAGGATCATCCACTCCCACCCCCTGCCATGGGCAGGGACACCTTCCACTATCCCAGGGTGCTCCAAGCCCCTTCCAGGCTCAGCTTGGACACTTCCAGGGGTGGGGCAGCCACAGCTTCTGTGAGAAACCTGTGCCAGGGCCTCACCTCCCTCACAGGAAGAAATTGCTTCCTAATATCCCATCTAAGTGTTCCCTCCTTCCGCTTAAGGCCATTCCCCCTTGTCCTATGTGGTGGGAGAGGCTGTTCCATTAATCTTGTCTTTAGACCATGTGCTGGAACACCTCTACCAGCCCTGAGTGCATCTTTTCCAGCCCATCTTGGAATGCTGGTAACCTCCACAGCGAGCCCAGGCTGGCTCAGGTAAGTTATGCCAGCACTGAACTATATATCTTCCATGCTCTAGTTCTGTGCTTTATTAAAGAAGAGTTCTGCTTGGCTATCCCTCACTCCACAGACACAGAGGCTGAGGGGAAAAAGCAGTGGAAAAAGTGCCAAAATATCCTGGAGCTGTCCAGAGCAAAATTACAAAATGAATCTATGGTGCCGGGATATCCTCTGTCTGAAACAAAATGGTTGTTGAAAAACAGAATGTTTTATTCATATGCTGTGTTTCAAAGTATATTTTAAAATATCTTCTTAATATTCCTCCAGAAGCCTAACACAGCACTAGAGTGTTCTGCATATCCCATCACTTTGTTAGGAATTATCAACCAAACACTGACTCAGCAGAAAAAGCAGGAATCCAATCCCACAGAGCAAACGTGCATTGACTGTTCAGCTTTGCACATCCCGGGGATCAAAGGAAGCTGCTCTTTCCCACCTGCTTTTGCTCTCCAGCAAGAAGTGCTGCTGTGACCTGTGCCAGTCTGAAGGGGACACTCAGCACCTCTTGCTGGTACTACTGGAACAGACTCAGGATGGAGAATCTGTGACCATTGTTAATAAAATTATTCATTTCCTCCTGTGCTGGGAACACCTCAAATCCTGGGGGCAGTTGTGGGCCCCTCATGACAAGAAAGACTTGGAGGGGCTGGAGCATGTCCAGAGAAGGGAACGGAGCGGGGAAGGGGCTGGAGCAGCAGGAGCAGCTCAGGGAGCTGGGGAAGGGGCTCAGCCTGGAGCAAAGGAGGCTCAGGGGGGCCCTTCTGGCTCTGCATAAGCCCCTGACAGGAGGGGGCAGCCAGGGGGGGGTCGGGCTCTGCTCCCAGGGAACAGGGACAGGAGGAGAGGGAACGGCCTCAGGCTGTGCCAGGGGAGGTTTAGATTGGATATTGGGGAAACATTCTTCATGGAAAAGGTAGCCAGGTATTGGAATGGGCTGCCCAGGGCAGAAGTCACCATTCCCAGTGTTAAAAAAACATGTGGATGTGGTGCTAAGGGATGTAGTTCAGTGGTGGGCTTGGCAGTGATGGATTAATGGTTGGACATCCTGCAGGGCTTTTCCAACCTCAATAATTCCATGTTTCTCTGTCAAATAGCACCTACTTCGTGCACTACTGTAAAATCACAGAGTTCAGTTTTGAGATAACTATAAATACCTGTTTATTATTAGTCACTATTTTGGTTTTGCAACATTAGCATCAGCATTTGCAAGTGCTACCTCAGAGAGTTTCTGGTGCCTGTTGCAGTTCTTTATGTGAAATTATTCTTGCATGGCATTTGTAATTGTTCCTGTCAGGAAAATGGAAACCTTGCACATATTCAGCAATGTGCCTTGGAGAGCATGTAACCTTGGAGATCCACGGAATGTGCCTCTGGATAATGGAAATTCTGCAGATAGTCCTGAAATACTGCTTTCCTCCTCATGAAAGCTGAATTCTTTACAGAGGTAATGTTTGCCCTTGGCAAAACAAATTTTGATACTATAATGTTTATAAACAGCACAGGACACACGAAATCCTTCACATCTGTCAGGTGTCCCGGAACAAAACTTCCTGCTTTTCAAGTGTGCAGAAAGAGAAACTAAGAAAAAAATCTCTGAGTGATGACGATCCAAGAAAATGAAGTAAAATGTACTCTTTTATTGTCTATATTTGCATATGAAAATTGATTTATTTTTCTGGAATTGCAGTTTCTCATTTCATTCTGCCCTTTTCAGATTTGTCATGAAACAAAATGCGCTTTTCCAAACAAACTGCAGAAGGGTTTTCCTCCTCCGACTGTTTTCAAAGGTTCTGCCAATTTTAGGCTGACTCATCAACGAGTCCATCTTTTTATTTACATCAAAAAGCAGATCCTTTGTCAGCTCTGGTGTCTTCATGGAAGTGTTTTCATGAAGAACCAATACAGAAACAAGGTCTGTAATTCCAAATTCCAAATTCCAAACAATGATGTGCCTAGATAATACTAATAATGATGATGGTAACAATAATAATGATGATGATGTTGAATTTTATCTTTATTTTATAATAATTAAAGAGGATTGTATTATATTCCTATCTTTTCCTCATAGAGAAACACCATTAGAATAGAATTCTTCTCCAAGAGTCATGAAATTTAAGGAAGCCTTTACCCTACAAAGCAGTGCTTAGCACAGAGTGTAAAATGGAATTAATTAACAAAATGAAGCCTTTCTGGCGCTAAACATTATGTTGCCAGCCTTGGCTAAATACTGCTTAAAATTCATTATTTGTTTTCCTGTTTGACAGTGTGAAATATTGGCTCGAAAGGGCATTTCTAGGCTTTGCCAGGAGCTGCACCCCAGGACAAGTTGCATTCCTAAATTTCACAGCAGGGCTGTCCTCTGGCAACTTCCTGACTCACAGTGCAGCTCCAGGGCCACGGCATGGAGTCTTGTGAAAACACCTATTTAGTTTATGAAATGCATGTATTTGATGCAATTTATTTTAATTTACATATTTTTACCTATTATACATATTTTACTTTATGTAATTTTGTGTATATTTCAACTAAGGGGATTTTTACCATACAAATTGGCTTGATGGCTGTCAACGTGTGAATGAAAGGGAATTATGCTTTTAATAAAGACACCTTTTGTGAAACTGTTTTAAATGTTAGGAAATCTCAGAATCCCAGGATGGTTTGGGTTGGAAGGGACCTGAAAGCTCATCCAGTTCCACCCCCTGCCATGGTGCCATTTCCACCAGGTCAGGTTGCTCCAAGCCCTGGCCTTGAATATTTAAGAGATCTCCCCAGGTACAGCAAGCCTAATCATTTGCTTGGCCCATAAAAATATTGAGAAATTGGATCAAAGAAAGACATTCAATGCAGCATTATTAGAACTTTTTATCAGGATGCACTTCATAGAAAAGTTTACAAACCCATGAAATTAGAGGATTTTTAATAAAGCTGCAGAATGTTAGTTTCTAGTCATGTACTCTCAAATTCTCTTCAAAATTCCTCTGTCCCAGAAGGAGTTATCTCAAAAATAGAAATATTTTACAAATACTATAACGCTTTAGGCTAAAGAGACGAGTGAAGATAAAAACAAACGTGAGGTATCTTTATCCCCTTAGCCTCAGTTACTATAATGTAATTCAACATTTTCCTTGTGCATGATTTGTCTCTATAGAAAGCAATGACAAAATATCAAAATGTGAGGAAAAGACAGGGTTTCTTCTTACTGAATTTTTTGTTTGAGGGGTCTGACTAATGCTAGGGGAAAACGTGTCTCTGTACTTGAGCTCTTTACCTAAAGAAAATGGAATAACTCCCAGTGCCTGCAGAAGTTCTGTTCCAGGATTCTGTGTTTTCCCAAGCCTCTCTTCCTCCCAGGATTTTTGAACACAATGCTGGATTTGGTTTGTTTTGGGGTTTTTTTTGTAGGAAAAAAAGACCACTTTTTCAAGCATTGTGCACAAATAGATTAAAAGAAAGGAATATGGCAGAATTTTGACAAAGTAGCATCTTAATGCAGCTTAGTGCTGCCAACATCCTTCCTAACCAGGCTGCTTCTTGTCTGGTCATCCTGAGAAAAGGGAAAAAAAATCCATGAAATTAGAAAATGGCATTAAAGAGGGCAACAAAGGTGGGAAGGGCCTGGAACCTAAATCCCATGAGGGGTGGCTGGCAGTACTAAGGGTGTTCAGGCTGGACTAAAGGAGGCTCAGGAGAGTCTTGGGTCCCTCTCCACAATCCCTGACAGGAGGGGGCAGCCGGTGGGGGTCGGGCTCTGCTCCCAGGGAACAGGGACAGGGTGAGAGGGAACGGCCTCAGGCTGTGCCAGGGGAAGTTCAGCTTGGACACTGGGAAAAAATCTCTTCATGGAAAGGGGCTGCCCAGGGAGGTGTCAGAGTTCCCTGGAAATGTTCAAAAAATGAGCAGATGTGACACGGGGGAGTTCAGTTAAGGGTTGGACTTGATGACCTTGGAGGCCTTTTCCAACCTTAATGATTCTGTGATTCTGTGAGGAAACAACCAGGAAAGCAGTGTCAAGTCTCTTTGTGCAACCCAGGGAGTTAAAAGCATTTTGATAAATTAAGAACAAATAATATAGTGGAATCTGACACAGACTCCTAGCGGACTTACCTAAATTAATTTTGTTACTGATCCCTTGAAGGTGTTAGGTTAATCTTTGCCACCCTTGCAACAGGTTTAAGGGTTGAAACATGATTTTCAAGCCAGACCTAATTCAGTTTTCCTAGGTAGGGCAAGGGAGTGGGTTACAGCATGCTTGGGGGCTGAGATCCACTTTTCAGATAGTATAGATTAACAGCATGTTTACTCAGCAGTCCCTTCCTGGGTGAGTTCCAAAGCTACCAGAAATGGACTTTTGTAATAATTTTCTTAAACATATTTAATTAAGAAAATAGCAGGTGTTTAAAACTGAAGCTGCCACAACCCCCAAACTCCTTGCTTTGGCTAAAACCATTCAAGCCACTCTCAACAAATATTTCATCAAGCAAAAACCCTGTGTGAAAGTCAATTTTGTTGGCTGCTTTAATTTTCTCATGTGTTCTCTTGGTTTTTAGGAGATTTAATTAGTCTGGTTATATTTTACTGGTTCTCCAATCCTTATTTTTCCAGCAGCTTTACAGTGACTGTCTAGTTGTGTGAGTAGATTCTTGCTCATGCTCTGAATCCCCATTTATGAAAGACCTGGTTGAAGTGTCTTCCTAATAATAGGCACTTAAATAATTGTTTTTAATTTGCCAAAGAAAAATCATTGGGAAATAGATCTTGTGATGATTTGGGTAACCCTAGGCAACCGTGTATTGCAAATGCAGTGAAGGATCCCCAAAACTGAAATTTAAGTTATACCATGTTATTCCATTCAGCAAAATATTCCTGTATTTTGGAATTATTCTGCTTTACTCACAGGAACTGTATCAAGAGATACCAACAGAGTTACTGCACAATTATATTACAGCAGCTATGACTATTCAAGGAATTTATTTACCTGATGGCTTTTTCCTCATCTAAAAGCGGCTTCTGAGTTCTGACTAAAATTTAGGTATTGAATTTTCTCCTTTAAAAGAAAAAGAAAAAAGAATAGACATTCTTGCCTCTATCTGTGTCTATAATACTTCAATTCAGGAATATCACAAGAGTGACAGGACACAGGGAACGGCTTTAAGCTGAAGGAGGGCAGGGTTAGATGGGATATTAGGAAGAAATTTTCCCCGGATGAGGGAAGTGAGGCCCTGGCACAGGTTGCCCAGAGAAGCTGTGGCTGCCCCTGGATCCCTGGAAGTGTCCAAGGCCAGGATGGACGGGGCTTGGAGCAACCTGGGATAGTGGAAGGTGTCCCTGCCATGGCAGGGGTGGGACTGGATGGGCTTTAAAAGGTCCCTTCCAACCCAAACCAGCCTGGGATTCCATGATTCTATATTGCTAAAATAGGTGCTGATCAGGTAAAAGATTTCCAAATTGAAGGAATTAATTAGGAATTGAGAGATATTTTGTTGTTTTAAATGGACTCAGTGCAGAGTCTGAGTTAAAATGTTCTACCAAACTACTTGTCACTAGAAGTGGAATATATCCAGAGCTCTCCACCCCTGTTCAAAGGTGCTGTGGTCAAACTCCTCACTCTTAATGCCAGGAATGTCTCTGCTTCCCATGTCCTGATTCAGGAGGGGCTGTGCAGACTCGGAGCCCTCGCTGCCAGAAAATGAGCGCACAGAGAAAGCTCAATTTATAAACCAGAAACTCAATATAGCAGCGAGGAGTGAAAGATTAGCACCAGCCCTGCTTGGAACCATCTGGCTGAAATCATCTTCTCCTCAGGTGTGGTGTCCTACAGCTGCTCTGAGGGCAGCTTCCAACACTACTCATGGACCCTGACAGGCTCTCTCTCTTCCCAATGGCAGGGGGTCTTCCCAAATTTTCTTTTCTTCCTCCTCCGAAAAGTTTGCTGCTGGCTGGGAAAGCCTCCCCAGCTCTGAGCCGTGGTTGTTTGTGAGTGCTTGAAACAGTTCAGGGGCTGAGCTGTGTGTGATAATTAACGAGATGAGCAGTGCAGGCCGTGGTCACCTGTAAAGGTGAGTTGTGACACAAGGAGTGCTCCCCTCACCACCACTTGTCATTCTACCAAGATAAAGCAGGGTCTAAAATTTACGTGCAGCGAGGCCCAAATGTCCTCCTTCCTGCATGTTCCCAAGCCTTAATGAATTTCATTATTCTTTTTTAATTTACATGCTCCTGCAGAATAAAGGTCCCCAAATCATTAACTAATTTGATATGTCTGAAGCACCAATTCAATTCTCGCGTCCCTTGAGAACCTGAGCCATCTTGTTCAAACACCTCCTAACTTAGTTTCATAATTAGATACACCTTGATTGATGGGTTTTTGTATAGCACTTGCAGAGGGAAGGAAATCAACCTAATTGTTATCACAATTTAGCAGGTTTTAAGATTAAAAGTCTTAACCAAATCAGTGATTTCCAAGAGGAAACAAAGCCCTGCTCTGATATAGCACAAGGTAAGGGAGGTCTTTCAGGTAATGACTCCAATAATTAATTATTTTGGGAGGAAGAAATTGATATGGCAATTATTAAGAAAGTTATTTCTATGCTATCTGCACTTTGGGTGTGCATTTATATGAAAAGAGGGACATCTGGTTTTTCTTGTTCTTAACATCTAAATCATTCCAAACAGGAAGTTCGTAGTGAAATAAGTGTTGGAAATAAATAGTTGGAGTACAAGGAATAAAGTGTTGGTTTGTTGTTTGGTTTTTTTTAACAAAACCCTTTCCTTTCAGAAGACCTTACAGAAGAGCCTTTTTTTTAATTAAAAGAGGAGTAATTTTGGAAGCCATGTTGAATCCCAGACATTCCTGCCTGCTCACATGACTGAACAGTCCTAATGCATCGTGGCAGGGGTGACTTTGAGGGTTGAACTTGCTGATCCTGGAGGCCTTTTCCAACCCTGATGGTTCTGTGATTCAGGATCAGGCACTGAGTCAAATGAACACACCTTGCTCAAGATTTTATTACATTAGCTGAGATGTGAGTGCTGATAATAATGGGCTAAAGCACTGCTCTGAGAAGAAATAAGAATAATTCATGCCTGAGACATAACACAGCCAGGAGTTTATCTCACCAGCATAATCAAGTCTCAGAAATCTCCATTCTTACTGCAAATCTTGTTGGCAGAGGCAGAAATGAGACATTGTCGTGCCACTCTAGAACAGGAGTTACTTTAGGACTGAAATAATGACATGAAAATCATGTTCTGGGGGCAGAATCAGTGCTGTGGAGTGGACCAACTTCAAATAATTACCTTCTTGTTTATGCAGCTGAATAAGAGCTTCAGGGGAAGGCCTTGTAATCCATTTAGAGAAAACTGGAGCAGGTTTTCTCTTTCTGCTACTGTTTATCCACGAGTCCCGTGTACAGCAGCGAGTCACAGATGTACAGCAAAGAGCCAGGATTGTGGATATGGATGGGCAGAGGGACTCAAATTCCCGAGTATTTGCAATGGGTATGATCAAATCTGAATTCTCTCAAAATTTTGAGTGTTTTGGGAATAAATCTTGTGCTAAATCAGCTGGAAAAAATCACAAGCCATATATTTCTTTACATTATCATCTGTGTGAGAGGCTTAATGTGTGGGAATTACCCAGGGCACTAAAGGTGTAAGGGGTACAGATTTACACTTTGTGAGCACTGCTGAGGAAATTTATTTACAGGGCCTGGGGAGTTCTAAAAAGAGTAACTTTCTTCTATCACTTTGGAAAGTTTAGGATACTTAACTTTGAGATTAGCAGTGATTGAGTGTTTTGATGGAGCTGTGGTTATGCTGGAGACCACAGCATCAGAGTAGGAATCTTCGGGAATGCCAGCTTTCATCTAGAGCTTGTAGGGTGGTAACCTTGGAGGAATCTGATTTCCCCTAATTTTGGGCACTTTTAGTAGCCCTGTTGCTTCAGCCATGTGCCGTTGATGACTGCAGCTGACCTTTGGGTTTGCCTGGTTTAGACTTTGGGGATGTTCTAAGCTGATTTTATTAAAATCTTTGAGCAGTCAGTTTGAGTTTGGAGGAAGTTTAGACTCTGTATGCAGTTTTTATGGACACACATCAGGCAAAATCTGTGGTCAGGGCATTGTTTGTTCTGGGATTTTGCACGAAGGGTGGGGAGAAGGATGAGAAATGGGGAGAATTTTGATATTTTGGATGAAAACCTCGGTTCTGTACCCTCCAGCAGGGTATTTCCAGCCATTCTCTCATCAGCAGAAATTAAACAGGTTGTTTACATGCAAATTCCTGTCTGCTTTGGTGAGGAACTCTTGCCTCAGATGAATGCTCATAATCTACTGATTGACAAAGGTAATAAATCTGATAAGGGTTGTCATCAGCTCAAGCAGGAAGGTAAAGGAAATCTATAGAGGAAATCTCTAAAATAAAGCAGAGCAACATTGTCACTGTATTAATTTGCTTATTAATTGCACAGAATGCACATGGCTGAGTAGAAAAGACCAGCAGAAAAAGGAGCAGAGAAACTGAAATAGAAGCCACAAACTAACTGAAAGGATGCTGAGTGATTTTCATCTGTCACACCATGGTTGTCATAAACTAATTCATTATTAGACATGAGGGAGAGCCTGTATAAAAGCCCTGCCATGGCAAACCAAATAAAAAAAATACAAAACAAACAACTAAAACTTCTACTGAGTGGCCCAAATGCACATAAACCTGGTTTGTCTTGGATTGTCTATTGACCTACATATTTAATTTTTCTCTCATAACGATGCTCATGTGAGTCCTTTCATTTGTCACAGCCTTACACACACATTTTATAGTTAAGGGTTAGGAATGCCACAGAGAGCCAGTTGTATCCTATTCCTATCAAACTCAACTCCAGCCTGGACAAAATTAATTTCTATTAATATAATTCAGCCAGTTTTTATTAATGAGGTCTATTGAGGGAGGAGGTCCAAGCCATTGGACTGTGACTCAGATAATTTCCTAGTTTCTTCTGTGACCTTGGCAAAGTTGCTCAATATCCGTGGCTGGAATTTTCTGAGACTCCAAAGATTTTAGAAGGACAGTAAAGCTGATGGATTGTTCTGGTTCATTGTCGAAAGTGAAAAATCATGCAATAGTGAGGAGAGAATTGCTGGTAAAACAGGAAAAACAAACAAACAGAAAGCTAGAGAACAAAAAGGTTCATCTCAACAATTTAATTTTGCTCTTAAAATTATTTTCTGGCTTTATCCCTTTTTATTACGTCTGGGAATTTTCTGAAAAAAATATTTGACTTGTATAAAAATTAAAATAAAACAAGAGTGTTTTCATTACTCATGCTTCCTAGGACAAGCAATTTGACTTGAATAGTCTAATTATCTTCAATTTCAGATTTGACTGCTTCTTGAAGTACTATTTTTAAATAAAAATCACAGTTTCAATGGCATGGTCTTACATAAAGTGTTTCATTACACTTTTCATTATGTTGAGTTGGTAAGATTTTAGAGACAGGGACTGTGACAGTATGAGAACCTCCAGCATTTCCACAGCAAGTGTTGTATTTCCTGAACCTTCAAGGCTTTTTTGTAATAAAAATAAATGTATGGAGCTGTCTTGTCTTATGCTCACACTAAACTCGTGTCTCGGTGACAGTGTAAGGAGGGCAAAGGGAAGTGATTGACTGCTGCATAGGCTTGTAACCATAAAAAGAAAAGTGCTGGAAGAAAAGAGTTACTGCTGTGGGCTCATAATAAGTGAAACAAGATATTGGAAAACTTAGATTCTTCTTGTGACTTAGGTAGGAAGAGCTGGACCAAGACAGAGATACCCTGATGTCCCAAGGCCCTTATCTGGTGTAAAGCTTTCTCTGCTGGTTCACAGAGCCCTGAACTGGTGAGGAAGTTGGACAAGAGGGTCCTTGCAGGTCCCTTCCAACTGAACAATTCTATTCTAATTTTCCATGTTCTCTATAAATTTCACATAAATCCGTTTCTATTGAGGCATAAACCAAAAGTCAGAGATATGATGGAAAAATGAGGGATCCAGGAATGACCTAAATTTTGTGTCAGCTCCACTTAGATGAAGATCTGCTCAAAGACATGACCTTCAAAGGCATGGTCAAGGCATGTAAGATCAGTTCAGGTGTGTTCACACCTGATTTATCATTTTCTGGGCCAACAAAAATTAATCTAATACAGAATCTCATTGTCTTTCTTCTCTTTTTTGTGTAAAAACTCCTGGAGAAGTATGGAAAGAAACCTCTGAGGAACACAGATCTGAGAGAAGAATGTGCAATCTTTTTTCAGCATGTTCCCTGTTGGGAAAATTATTGCTTATTAGATTTTTTATTTGAGGCAGAGAGAAGCTCTTTCAGATGTCTATTTTCCAGATTTTAACTGGTTCCAGGCACTGCTGATTAATAAATATTAGTCAATGTGAGGATGTTTTGCTGGTCTTGTGTGCACACAGTTGGGAAAAAAATCTGCTGGTGTAAAGCAAAATCCAGGCTGAGCCCTTCTGTTATTGAACAGTTTGCTTAGCATTTTTAAATATTCAACATTTGTCTGTCAAATGAATTTATGGCAAATACTGACATCAGTCACTTTATGCCACAAAAGCCCAGTCCCACTTTTTAACAGGAGGTTCTTCTGACACCCCCCTTCTGGGAGTGTGTGGAGATTCCTCCCTGGGGTGGGGACACCCCTCAAGGTCACTCCTTGAGGCTGAGGAGAGAGATTTGGTCATTGGGATGGGTGAGTGGCATCAATCTCTACTTAATAATTGGTTTTCTAACTTTGATATCATTGCTTCAATAAACAGTGCACTATGTTCCTAGGTAGAGCTGTCTCTGCTTTGTGGTCAATAATTCTGATTAAGATATTTATTATCATCATCAATTTAAATAAATTCTTTCTTTTATTCACATAAATACATTTGGGTTGCCATCTTTGTACAAAGGCTCAATTACACCTGTAAGGCAAACCAAGGCTGGGACTGGATCCAGCCACACCCAGACTCTTCTCCGAGGAGTTTGGGAAGCCAGGGGTTCCTTGCTGCACCCCGTGACTCAACAGGAGGCTCTCCCTCATAAACCTTGTCCAGAGCTTCCATTCTGCCCAATATCCCCAAATTAATTTCAAACTGCCCTCAGTGCACAGGACTGGACAGACAGTGTGCAAGCAGCAAGGAAAGGCTTTCCAGCATGGCCATGGAAAGGATTTTGTGCTGCTTTCCTAAGGACAGTGCCTCAGGATTTGCTAATGGAAAAGCAACAGGCACATCTGAAACAGCTGGAAAGAAATAGTTAAACAGCACACGCAGTGAATAAATCACCTGGTGTTTGCAGCAAGGGTGAAATATGGGACAAGTCTGTGGTTTGGAAAGTACCATAAAATTCTCTAGGGAAAATGTAGATTGGACTTTGCTTTAACCTCTCCTCAAATACAGATACAGGTTACTGAGAGGTCATGACAAAGGTCCACTCTAACACCCCAACACGTCTGACTGTTGTCAGACACACTGTAAATTGGATTGCTCCAATTATCTGTGCTCCAGGAAGAATCACACTGTAGTAAATAAAGGCCTCAGGAGGTTTGTCACAGGCTTGTAACAGCCTAGTGAGTGCCAGTGCCATCCCTACAGATCAGCCTGGATTGGAACACTTTAACATCTATGGGCATTTAACTGCAGCTCTCCCAGGAGAGGCTGTTGTTGCAGATCCAGCCCTGCTACTGTCTCCCAGGAATTTAGGGTAGTGGTGATGTGAATTGGTTGAGGATGTAATTTTCCCCTCTTCTACCATCACACATAAAACACACGTCAGTGCCCAGCCCAGTCAGTGGGAAACATTAACACACGAGTTGCAAAGAACATCTTCAACAACCTAGAGCCACTTGGGAGCACAGTGCAGAGATCCTAAAGGAGAAACTTTCTCAGCTTTCTTCTTAGATTATTATATCTGACAATTGCCAGGCTTTGTTTGGAGTCTGCAGTTGGCGGCTGTCAACATTTCCTGTGCAGGAAGTCTTAAAAAAACCCAGAAAAGCAAACCCCAAACTTTGGATTGATGAACAGTGAGATATGGATGGAAACTATATGGGACACTATTTATTTCCTAGCTCTCTGGCACTTAAGAATCATAGAATCACAGAATATCCTGAGTGGGAAGGGACCCAGCAGGATCATGGGGTCCAGCCCCTGTCCTTGCACAGACACCCCAGCAATCCCACCCTGTGCATCCCTGGGAGCATTGTCCAAACGCCCCTGGAGCTCCGGCAGCTTTGGGGCCGTGCCCATTCCCTGGGGAGCCTGGTCAGTGCCCAGCACCCTCTGGGGGAAGAACCTTGCCCTGATCTCTAGCCTGACCCTCCCTGGCACAGCTCCAGCCCTTCCCTCAGGCCCTGCAGCCCTCAGTGAGGTCTCCCCTCAGTCTCCTCTTCTCCAGCTGAACAGAACCAGTGCCCTGAGCCATTCTTCATACAGCTTCCCCTCAAGGCCTTTCACCATCCCTGTATCTCTTCTTTGGACACTCTCTAGTGGCTTAATGCCTTTTTTATTTTGTGGCACCCAAAACTGCCCCCAGCACTTGAGGTGAGGCCGTCCCAGCCCAGAGCAGAGCAGGACATTCCCCTCCCTGGCTCGGCCAGTGATGCTGGGCCTGATTCCCCCCCATCCCCTGGACAAAGATGTCCCTCCTGGCTGGTAGGGCAGTCCTGATCCATATCCAACTGGCCACTGACCAGGACCCCCAGGTTCCTTTCTGTGGCGCTGCTCTCCAACCTCTCCTTTGAGCTGTACCTTCTGTGTTTGCTTCTGTGCATAATCCATATTTACCTGGAAAATTTACTTGAGAGCCCATAACTATTGAAAACATGTAATAATTGCAATAAAGCATATGGTTGTGTAGCAGCCACAGTGGTATAGAGAGCCCCAAAACCCAAAGTGTATCTCGTGCCATCACCAAAAGCACACGTAACCTGTGAGTAGAGTGGCTGTGCCAATGAGTTGTGCTGTGTATCCTCTGAACTGCTGTTTTGTTACCTAGAGGAAGCAGAAGTTTCAGATAGATCCTTGGACACTAATTACAGGGAGAAGAGTAGAAATTTTGCCTCGATAATGTTCTCGGTAATTATCTTTTATGACATTATAAATCTGATTTTTTTTCCCCAACTTTTATATCTGAGCGTGTTCCTCTGTGAAATGGTGGAGTTTATTTAAAATTAGCAGCAGCTTTATTAATGACACTCAACATTTCCAGTAATGGGTGTATAATGTAAATGCTGTAAAGTGTTTAATGTGACACAGCTTCTTGTTTAGATGCGTGTGGTGATAAATGATAAAGAAACGAAAAAAAAATGCGGCAGCAGGAGGGAAAGCTGGGAAAGTTTCAGGGTAGTGAACAAACAGATGTGGCCGATAACCTGGATGAGTGGAAGGTGTCCCTGTCCACGGCAGGGTGGGGAACAAGATGAGCTTTATGCCCCATACCAGGTTCTCCAAGCTCCATCCAACCTGGCCTTGGACAATTCCAGTGGTAGCACAAGCTGTGGGCACATCCAGGATTTTGGGATGTGCACTTTGGGTTATATAAGATGAACAGACTCTTGGAAAGGCATACAGGAAATTCTACCTAGAGAGAGAACTATCAGTGTCAACACTTTAGCTACACATTGCTTGTCCAACTATTATATTTCCTTCAACACTAAGCAGTTACTTTGGATTATTTTCTAGAAAGTTCTGGTCGTTGATAAAATGCAGATTTCATGTTTGCCATAACTTCAACTCTCGGAAGAATTCTGTATGTGTCAGTGAAATGTGCCATCTCTGCTTTCACACGAAGTGAGTTTGTTTTAGTAATTGGCTGACTGGTAGTGAGATCCCTGAACATGCAGAAATTCTTCACTGTAGCAAAAATGAGAGTGGTGTAGCTAAAAACTGAGCTTGAAGTCTTCTGGTAAATGAAAGTTCACTCTAAAAACTGCAAAACAAAGTAAAACCAAATTCATTAGGCTGCCACTGATACATTGCTGTTTCTATTGCTGTGTGATTTTAGTTGTCAGCAAAAGTATAAATACTTTTGGGAGACCCAAATCCTACTTCCCACTTTGGGAGACTCAAATTCCTACTAATGCTAATATAAATCCATGATTTGTGTTTTTAGCCAGCTTCTTGCTGACCCATAAACTTTGTGGACTGGCTTTTCATGACAGGAGAGCTGGGGGGCAAATCAGTAGTTTTAAATATACTAAATAGAAGTGATTGATCTATGTAAGAAATATAAAATAATAATTGAAGTGACAGGGAAATCTGTGGGAAGTTCTGAGTGATAGTATATACTAATGTTTAAATATATTATGACAATCCCTCTTTAAAAATCAAACTGCAGCTCTAAATCATATTCTGATAGCTCTTATTATCTGAATTACACTGAATTATGAACAGACATTGCCTGGGATGTGGATATAGATATATAGGGGGGTTTGATTCTGTCACTTTTTAGCATCAGCCAGTGTTTGGAAACATTTCAGTCGTGCATTGAGAGAAGTGTTTTCCAATGTGTTCCCCTATTTTGTGCAGGTCAAGGCATATCCAGAGCACATATTTGTGTCCTGAAATCCATGGATTGTCCTAAAACTCGACTGGCTGAAATTTTAAAACGTGCCTTAAGGATATGGATGCCCAGCTCTCATTAATTTTAATTCGATTAATTAATTTGGTTGCTCATTTCCCATTTTAATTTTAATGGGAATTGGGCATCCAAATCCCATAGGCAGGTTTAAAAATATCAGCCAGAAGATAATGAATATCCAAGGGAAGGGAATTCCAGAGCAAGTTGGAACTTCTCTGCTGTAAAAGTTTTGTTAAAGAACCACTTTGCTGCTTTGCATGGTCAGGAGCCACAGTTGAGGATCTCCCAGAATAAAACCACGGCTCTGACAGTTCTTCAGAAGTCAAAGAAAAATGCTAAGAAAATGTGGGGGGGTTTAAGCACCTTTCAGGATACTCAACATTTATTTCATGGAAATTTCAAATAATGGAATTGTAGAGTCTCTTACTTTCTGCTGTCATATCCGATATCTTTCATAAACAAAATATTCAGAACTTTTTGTCGAATATAAAGCTGATGACCAAATCAACAGGAGCTGTTATTGGTCCTAACACTCTGAATCACTTTTCTCTATTTTTAATGTTTAATGTGGGAAGCAATATTCCTTTTTTTCTTTTTAATTGCCAGATTGTGGCCTCTTTTGTGTACAATAGAATTCTACTGCAGAAATTAAATTTCTCAATTAGCAATTGAAAAAGAAGAGCAGTTTAAATGCAAAATAAGCAAGTCAAAACTCTCTTAATTAATTTTATCATTACTTTTTTGTTAAGAAAAAAATGCAGATTGTCTTCACAGGGGAAAATGTCGCTTAATCACGCTACATTTAATTGGAACAAATAATTATAGTGAAATATTAATCATTATGCACTGAAGCCCCATTTAAAATGTAATCAGTCTGAATGGAAGCCAGCCTGCTTCCTGTATTAATTTGAGCTGTGACCTGAATCAGGTGTCTTTCCCAGGAATCTATGTCCAATTCTCGTACCTGTTCTACAGCTGGAAATAGATTGAATATACAATTCCATATAACTAAGCCATTGGATATGAAAATTCCCACCCTGAGAGCCTGTGCACAGCCTGGAGGAAACATTAGCGTGGAGTTTTCAAAGCCCTTGGTATGTGCTGTCAGTGTCCATTGTCAAGGTAATGCCATGGGGATTTTTGGCATGGAATTCCATGGAAGTGGAGTTTCTCAGTGCCATGAGTTTATAAACAACTGTTTTCAAGAACAAGAACTGGGGGGGAAAAAGGTAAACACTGTGATTGCATCCATCACTTCCCATTTCATCAATCAGGTTCTGTTAAACTTCCTCTGTTTTTAAATGAAACTGAACATGGATTTGTTGTTCTGGATGGTTTAGACATCTATTAATTATACATGCACATAATATTTAATTATCTTAAGTGTGGCAATTTCCTTGAATTAGAGATGGATTATTCCATTCAGATCCCAGAAATTGGACTTTATGATGTTTGTCAGTTCATAATTAGCTTGGAATCACTATCTATGATGTGGGTATTAGAAAGTTTGGAAATCCTTGGAAATCCTCTTGTGGCACAGATGTCCTCGTCCTGGATGCCCACGGGAAGTCTGAGTCCATGAAGTTCATTCACAACTTCTTCCTAGCTCCTGACTGCCTCACCTTGAACCTTTTTTGGGCTATGATCCTGAAGCATTCATTCTCTGGGGTCTTATTTAATAAAATTTGAAATGTCCAAATGTAAGAGGGCCAAAACAAGTGCCTGTGTTGTAAATATGGGCTACAGACTTTTGTCTGCGTGTAACACTTTGTCTTATGCAGCTTAACAAGCTCCTTCAGTTTGTTACTGCACAGCAATAAATAATCACAGCATTCACCTTGTAAAGAGTGTCCAGGAATAGGTGATCCTGCTTTGTTGTGGGAAGGGTGGAGAGAGGGAGAGTGGAGGGGCAGCTCTGCTCTCTGGGACAGGGACAGCACCCAGGGAAGGGCTGGAGCTGTGCCAGGGCAGGGTCAGGCTGGATATCAGGAAAAGGTTCTTCCCCCAGAGGGTGCTGGGCACTGACCAGGCTCCCCAGGGAATGGGCACGGCCCCAAGGCTGCCAGAGCTCCAGGAGCCTTTGGACAACGCTGCCAGGGATGCACAGGGTGGGATTGTTGGGGTGTCTGTGCAGGGCCGGGTGTTGGACACCATGGTGCTGATGGGTCTCTTCCCACTCAGAATATCCTGTGATTCTGATACCTCTGTGCAACAATGGAAGAAGGAGAAGTGAGAAGAAGGAGAAGAGGAGAGAAACATGCCCTGAGAATTTGGTGCCCAAGCTGAGCTCTCCCATTTGGGCAAGCAATGAGAGCATTGAGTAATTTCCTCCCCACAGTAACGACTCAAATGCTCTGCAGTGTTTCCCTATTTTTTAAGGAAAACTCTTTACATTCCCTAAATTTGGCACCTGGCTCAATATCAAGGGTGATCCAAGCAGGTATTACCCCTGCAATCAGAGCGAGCTTTGCCCACTTTTCCCCTCTTCCTCCTTAGCTCTTTTCCTGCTCCTTAGTTTTCCAGGTGCCTGCCAGTGTTTGCTTTCCCCAGGAAGAGCTGTGGCTGAGCATTTCTGCTCGGGAATTGGCAGTTTGCAGCCAAGGTGTGAGCAGAAAGATGTGTGGGAGAGGGGAGGGGAGGGGAGTTGGAAAGGGAGAAAGCTCATCTACGCTCTTTTCTGGGAATGCTTTGGAGTTCAGGCTTTCTGTCAGGTGCCTTTGACAGGAGTCAGGACTCGCTGAATGGATGAAAGGGGAGAGAAGAAAAAAGCAAGAGCGAGGCAATTTGAGATGGTATCCAGTGTGTCTTGGTGCGAGATATCATTCAAAGGCCATGTTTAATTTAAGCAATGGCTCTGTGGAGTGTATTAACCTTTCCGCCCTCCCTCCCCCCATGCTGAGCTGTAACTGTCTTTTCTGGCTTTTTTAGAAGTATCTTTCCAGCTCTACTGCACCATTTTTAATCTCCCCTTTGAAGGAGGTACGTCCCTGAAATTATCTGTTTGGAATCATGCTAATCCACCTGCTCTGTCCCCCAGTAAGGAAGGTAAATATGGATTGCAAGTGGGGTTGCTATGACAAAAGCAGGGAGGTGGGAGGATGGAGAGGCAAGTGTCAGCTGGCTGGCAGCAGGATGGATGGAAATCATGGCGTTAGCAGGGCAAAACGAGCTTGGAGGGACCTGGGGGTATGTGGGTCACGTATTCTGCCAGAGCAAATGTCACAGGTGTGCTGGCTTTGGTAGATCCGTGCCCATTTATTTCAGCAGGAAAGTTAGCCATGCTTTCTAGTCCCAGCTAATTATAGCTGGTACCTCGGGCTCCTATCCATGCATGGGAGTGACCTGTGGTTTATATCCTCTTCTACTCTTCTCTGCTCTCTGACCTGACTTTTGTAATGCCTCCTGAAATACTTCTTGGTTTAATCTACTGAGTTTGGCAGCTGTGGCTTGGACAGGACTAAAAAAACACCCTTTTATTCAGTATTTGGGTAACTGAGGTCTAGTTCAGACAAACTGTGCTTTAAAATGAATTTTTATGGTTTGGTTTTGGTTCTTTCTTTATTACTGGCATTTTTCATTTACTTTTTCACTTAAGCTATAAACAAGGAGAAAACAGAAAACCATCACGTGCTGAAGTTTAATAAAACATTTTGTACTACTTAAATGATGTTTTGACATGTAGAAAGGCCACACTCCTGTCATGAATGTCCCTCTGAGCTGAGCATGGGTGAGGACCCTCGAGGGCTGTGTCCAGTTCTGGGCCCTCAAAGCCAGATAGACCTTGAGGGGCTGGAGGGTGTCCAGGGAAGAGAACAGAGCTGGGAAGGGTCTGGAGCAGCAGGAGCAGCTGAGGAAGCTGGGAAAGGGGCTCATCCTGGAGCAAAGGAGGCTCAGGGGGGCCCTTCTGGCTCTGCACAAGCCCGTGACAGGAGGGGGCAGCCAGGGGGGGTCGGGCTCTGCTCCCAGGGAACAGGGACAGGAGGAGAGGGAACGGCCTCAGGCTGTGCCAGGGGAGGGGCAGGTTGGACATCAGCAGGAATTTCCCCATGGAAAGGGTGGTCAGGCCTTGGAAGGAGTCGCCATCCCTGGAGGTGTCCCAGGAATTGCTGGACGTGGCACTCAGAGCCCTGGACTGGGGACAAGGTTGGGATGGGGCACAGCTTGGACTCCATGGTCTTTTTTCCAACTTCAGTGATTGTGTGATTCTGTAACACTGCCCACAGAAGCTGTGGCTGCCCCATCCGTGGGAGTGTCCCAGGCCAGGTTGGACGGGGCTTGGAGCACCCTGGGATAGCGGAAGGTGTCCCTGCCCAGGGCAGGGGTGGCACTGGATGGGCTTTAAGGTCCCTTCCAACCCAAACCATCCTCACAGGTGCAGCAGGAGGTACCTTGTGTGTCACTACAGTTACAAATAACAACCTCAGTTATTGCCAGTATTCAGAATAATCTATATTGTATATATGGATCTTCACAGCCATTTCTTTTCAGTGTAGAGTGAAAAAGAAGCTAAAAATCAATGTACCAACAACTGAATCATTATATCTGAGACTATTAGAGGGGTGGCATGTTGAAATTAATTCATCCAGATGGTACCAGAACTCACAGTCTGGAATAATTTCTCTAATGCATGTTAGGAACTGGTGGAATAGTTTCAAATAGGGGTCTGGATAAAAATGGATTGATGTATTTTGGAGCAGCCACAGTTCCTCCTGACTTTGTGTAATGGGCAAGTTCAGACACTTCACTTCTGACAAAGTGGTCCATGAGAATTTTTGAACAGGCTCCACCACAGAGCTCTCCCTACATGACAAATAGGGCTGCAAAAGCTCTCCTGGTCTGCAGACAAGCCACAGATGAAAAACACTGACAGCAGTGGCCACAAAAAGAACAAGTTGTGTAATTTACTGCGGGTCACCCATTTTGAATGTTGTAAAGTTATATCCAAAGCTGTCACCTTCACAGACTGAGCGACCTCCTGTGATAGTAAAGGTTATGAAATAAAGAAATGTATCTTGCAACTCATTAATCTTCAGAGAAAGAGCCAGAAGGATTTCTGACTGCTGTTTGCAGGTACCAAAAAGTATGAGACCAAACACTTCTGTGAAAGTTTGTGGGGAAAATAAATCAGCATTTTGGAACAAAAAGATGTTGTATCTTCTTTCTGGGATGGAGTGACTTTGATCTTTAACTACTTACAAATTAATCCAAATAGAGTTTGGGGCTTTCTGAAGTTTGCATAAGTGATTTGCATTTCAAAAGGCCCTGCAGTAAACACCGGTTAAGGTCCCAAAAGTCTTCTAAGAAGATGATTAACTTGAGAAATCCTTTGCTAATAATTAGTGGGGCTGACTCCTGGGTGAAATCACATATGGTGGAAAAAAAATTCGCGTATAATCATGCAGTGGAGTCTGGACTTAAAAGTCATTTTCTGTATTAAATCACAATTAAGTATGTGATGGAACATTTACAATTGAGTTACAGGAATGTAAGGAAACCACATGAAGGATGTTCAACAGCATGAAAAAGGTGTAGTTTGCTTTTCTGTGAGCTCTGTAGAGCCACAGAAATTGATAAGCAATACAATTTTATTTTTTAGACCATCAACATGCTATGGATCATGTGGAATCAACAAGGTTAGAAAAGGTCTCCAGGATCATCATGTCCAACCTCTGACCGAGTGCCCCCATGGCCACTAGACCATGTCACCAAGTGCCACCTCTGCTCATGGACACCTCCAGGGATGGCAGCTCCACCACTTCCCTGCACAGACTTTTCCAAAGTTTAACCACTCTTCCAAGGAAGAAATTTTCCCTAATATCCAACCTGACCCTCCCCTTGTGCAACTTGAGGCTGTTTCCTCTTGTCCTCTCAGAAACGGGACCAAACTCTCTGTTCCTCTCTGAGGTCACATGTAAATGTAAGGAAATAACAACTAGGTAGGTATGGCTTGGCTGCATGAAGCAGCATTTCTACAGAACAGAGTGGGAATGTAAAAAATGATAATAAATAAAGGCAAAGCAAAGTTCCCCACCACCCAGCACTGCTGCACTCACAGGAGTCAGTCCTTTCCACATGGGAGAGCTTCCCAAGCTGGAGGCTGAGGCGGGGTGTGAAGCCTGCCGAACACCCTCTGGAGCACCTCTGTCATTCCGAGCAGCTCCAGTCACAGAGGGCTGCTCCAGGCCTTTTCTGGTCCAGTTAGGGACCTCTATCTGCAAGGATAGAGGTCTCACAGCCTCACCTGTGGCAGTGTTTTGGCACTCACAAAGCGGAGAAAAAGAATAATCCATATATATGAGAAATTCCTTGTGCTGCACCTTGTCTGTGTAGCCTCTTATCCTGGCAGTGTGGAAATGTGAGCACAGCCTGGCTCTGCCCTCACCAGATCCTCCACGAGGCTGCTGAAAAGAGAGGCCAGACCTGCTGCTGGTGCCTCCTCTCAGCCTCTCCTCCCCTGCTCCCTGCTGGTCTGGGTGGCAACCCAGAGGCCCGAGGGCTCCAAGCCCTGCAGTTCCTTCCCTGAGGGAAGAAGGGGCCTCCCCGTGCTCCCTGAGAGCTGGGCAATGTCGTGGGAATGTTTGTCAGCAAAGTGGATTGGGCTGTGGCAAAGGCAGATGGGTTTGTGTTTCATTTCTTCCCTTAACCAACTGCCTGGGGTGTCAGCACAGGGGGTGAACCTCTTCAGTGGAGGTCATCATTGTGACACCTCTAAAATCACCTTTATGCTCCTTATTGGTATTTCAGCTGAGGTTCTGATCCAGCTTTCATTGCCCACTGGGGCAAATACAGCTCCAGGCCAAACTGTGTCACTTGCACCTCGCTGCCCGATGAAAATGGGGAAAAAAATCCTGCGTTTCTCATTTTTCTCATTGCCTTCCATCCCATACAGGTGCAATTCTGTACTGGGAAAGAGTTTTGGAGAAATAAATATTTTAGTTTTGGATTAAGCATTCAAAAATCATTGAAATAATAAACACCCATCTCACATGGATTAACATATGCACTACAATTCTGTAATGCCTGAGAGGGAAGAAGAAGGTTGCAAATGGGAAGTTGGACAGGCCACTGAGAGGACTTCAAGAGGTCATGTTTTCTACATCAAAAGATAAATAAGGAGAGATAAGGGAGAGACCCAGGGGGCTGGTGGTTCTCTCAGGGACATGGTAGTTTTATATTTCTGTCAGCTGTATATATAAGAAGCATTGGAATAAAAAAACAAGAGAAACAATTTCCTCCTCCTTATTTCTCGGATATGATGCCATTTTTTGGAAGTTATTTTGCAGAAGTCAGTCTGTAAAATACAGAGATGTAGTATAATAATAATAATAATAATAATAATAATAATAATAATGGTAGCACGAGGTTATGAATGATGGTAGGTATCAGTTCCCATTGTCAGTTGTGCACACATCAGCACTCAGGTCTACTGGCTCTTCTTTTGGAGATCAGCCACTGCCTAAGCAGGAGGAATTCCAATGGAATTAATTACTGTTCACCATGGCAATATGTTCTGCTCCAGCAAGTTGGCCATCTGCTCTTCCTTTTCAGCTTGGTTGTCCTTCCATAGAGAATTGTTTCTGAATCAGGGCTGTAGAGAGGTCGTGCAGTTCCTGTGGAATCGTGGCTGACTCCTTAGCACGGTCCTGTTCCTGCAGGTTGTGTCTGCAGCCCATATTCCGTTGCCACACTTTCCTGGAGTCTCCCATGAAGCAGCAGCCAGACAAGTCCATTAACAGCCATTTGCACTCTCTAAATCCAGCTGGGTAGTAGTGAGACTGTTCCAGACCACTGAAGTCTCTCATGCCATGGAGAACACTAATGTCTGGACTCCTCAGCAGGAAATTTTGTGCCACTTTCATTTGAATGTCCTGAGAACTCAGCCTCTGTGCAGATTTAGTCTATATTTGTTAGGCTTGATGGGCATGATTATACAAGTGTATTTTGTCAAACCATTTCTGCCTTTCTAGAGTGCTTTGCAATTTGAGGTTTTCCTGGTGGGATGTACATGGCGGGGGTTGGAAGTCGATGATGTTCAAGGTCACTTCCAACCCAAACTGTTCTGTGATTTGATGACATATCTGTGAGCCAGCCCCAGCAGGGTGCAGGGACAACAACAAAACCACAGATGAAATGCCAGGACTGAATTTATTCCCATTATTGCACCAACCAGGGGGTCCCTGTAGCAGCACCTGGGCAGAGGCACATGGGCAAGGACATGAGAAGATTCCCAAACCTGCTGTTTTCCTTCCCAAACCTGTTTATCAGGGATTAGATGGGGCACAGTTTATCCCTGTGTGCTTGGATCTTTCACACAGCAGGGCAGGAATCTCCATCATGTTCAACATGGTCCCAACCCAGGAGGAGAATCCGGCACTTGTCTTTGTTACACTACACACAGTTGGGAAAAATAGTTTAGTTTGTTGAGCCTTAAAAAGAAGGTTTAATGATTTTGCACAAAGAATCAGTCACTGGGAAAAACATATTTGTTAAATACTTGCTTTTTTTCATGGTAGCACAGTGCACACAAGGAAACTCCACAGAATCAGACCAGTGGTACCGTGCGCACGTTCACTTAAATATATATTTAAGTTTCACTGGAGCAAAAGTTTTCAAATCTATGGTTGGCTATTCATGATCCTCAAAGAAAACGAGCCAAACGAGGGGAATGGAGATCATCTGCTTAGGCATCAGAGCAGGACATCTTTAATTGGGAAGTATCCCAAGCTTTTCTGTTAAACTGGAATGGATTCTCATTTTACAGCCAGCAACACTGTGCCTTTCCAGAATAAGATAAATAGGCTGTAAAACACTAAACAAGACTCCAAACATTGTTTATCATCTTGTGTCACAGCAGATATATTGTTAGTGACCACTTATTAGAATCTTTGAGCTTATGCAGCAAAAATAAGGGAAAATGGAATAAATATAGCTGTAGGGCTTTCATTGTGGAAAGGGATAATCTGCAGTAATTGGCTGTGTATTTAGGAAGGCTCCCTCACTTAGCTGGCTATGTCATGACTGGTATCAAAGAATATTCATGCAACTTTCTCTGAAACCTCTGTTCAGGTACTGGCAGAACCAAAATATCCACAGTTCAATAATAAGCTGATTTAATAGGCCTTTATTGATGTCTCTCATAAACAACCCTTCCTAAAATTAGCACTCTCTGCATGTCATTTTAATGGGAAAATATCTTATAGTAAGACAAGATGTTGTTCTATAGTGATTTAATTCAGTTGCAGAGCAATGACAAATTTCCAGTAATGCACAACTAAATGCAAGACTTTTAATAGTAAAGTCCTACCAGGTAGGGTCACTGAAATCCCCTAGAAATCATGGACAGGTGTTTAATTTTGTTGTTGTCTTCCTGCACGCTGTCCAGCAGCATAAAGTAATGAACGACCCTGTGAAAGAAATGAAGAGAGGAGGAAAACCTGACCTTCCAAAGTAATTACACAATATCTATGGAGAGGCTTTCTAAGGTGCCCAGCTCTGTTAAAAATCAGTGACATGGAGGCCCTGCCATCCCCAAAATGCCTTGAAAACCAGCCCCACAGTAACAGACTTTGTTCCTTTATTCCTGTTATAAAACTGATCGGAGACGGAACATGAAACATCGGAGTACACAGGTCTCTGCATGGAAACGTTATAAGGAATGAATATCAGGCTAATTTGCCCGACAGGGAAACTATAAAATGAACATTTTTCTCTTTTTCACATCTTCATTTCAAGAGCATGTAATTGGATAATGCAGAGCTTTGGAATCATCTATCTTGGCGTCCTGAAGTATCTCAGATGAACACACTCTCCCTGAATGAAAAGTTTCCTATGACTTTCTTGTTAGTAGCAGTGGGTTTGCATGTCAGAGATTAAATTTCACAACAGTCCTTTCATTTAGCCAAAAGGGATGAACAGATCTTGAATGTTGGATCACCTAATGCATTCCAGAGGCTCCAAGACTCTTTTATTTTTGGAAAAAAACAGGTATTTTCCCTACTAAAAGCCTTGTTCTTTAAGGTAACCTACATTAAACTTCTCAAGAAATGGAAGGCAGCCCAAGCCACTAAAAAAGTGGAAATATTTCTGCACTCAACTTTAAAATCACAGTCCTTTAATAACATCTGAGCAGAGCAGCCACTTTATTAGTGCAGGCAAAAATCCATCAACTTCCTGATGAGCTTTAGGCTACTCCTGATCTTGATTTTCGATGACTGAGCACAGCCAATTAGACCTGGCAAATACAGGACAGATTTTCATTTGTAACTGTGCCCTCTGATTTATTTTCTCATTTTTAGTGGCATTCCTTGTGGCTCCTGCAAACGGTTTCATCTCAGGCAGGGCAAGAAGGACGTACTGAGCCCAAACTTTGCAAATCACACATAAAGTCCCATGCTCAGGGATAGTTCCCCCGTGTGTACAGAGGAGTGAGTTCCTCCAGGTGAGGTAAACGTGTATCCTATATATCCTATTCTTCTCTATCTTTCATTCTGATTTAAAGTGTGAGGAACTGAAGGGGAAAAAATCCATCAGGAAGCAACCACAAGCTGCCCTGGTGTTGTGGGTCCTGTTAGCCCCAGCCTGGGCTGAGGGAAAGCCACACATGATGATGCTTTTGTGATTCATCTCCTCCTGCAGGAATTTTAATTTTTCAGAATCACTCACCCTTTACAAGGTTTCTCACCAGTTCTATACATTTGGGAAATCACCTTGTTCCAGAAGAGCGGATATTGGGGTTGCCTGGAGGATCGAGCTGCCTGGAAGATCCAGGGGCTGCCCAGACAATCCAGGAGCTTCCCAGTGGATCCAGAAGCTCCCCAGAAGATCCAGGAGCTGCCCAGAGCATCCAGGGGCTGCCCGGTGGATCCAGAGGCTGCCCAGTGGATCCAGGAGCTGCCCAGAGGATCCAGAGGCTGCCTGGAAGATCCAGGAGCTGTCCAGCACATCCGGGAGCTGCCTGGAGGACCCAGGAGCTGTCCAGAGGATACAGGATCTGCCCGGAGATCCAGGGGCTGGCCAAGATCCAGGGGCTGCCCAGAGGATCCTGGATCTGCCCACAGGACACTGTCCCAACCCCGCAGCCCTCAGGGCAGGAGGTGGGAATGGAGGAGCTTGAGAAGAGTGCGGGCAGTGGGAGGTGTTGGTTTAATTTGTTTCTTAATGTCCAGACCTATTTTGCTGGGAATAAATGACTTTTCCCCAAAGGAGTCTGTCTGCCTGGTCTGTGCAGGGTGAGCTGTTGAGATGTGAGGCTCCCTGTGGAAGGAGGACACTGCATCGGAATCTCTAAATGCATTTAATTAACGCTTCAGTGACTAAACACCACCACTTTGGGGTTAAGACATGGCCAGGAATTTACCCCAGTCGGGCTGTGAACCTCCTCATTTTTTCTTATAATCCAAGCTCGGGGAGTCTAGCCTGTGGAAATCACTTTGTAACAGAAACAGAGGTGTTATACCAGTGTCCTGCAGGAAGGCCTGAGTGGGAACAGGAATTTGCCCAGTGTGGTTTGCCTCCAGAACCTGTAACTACTCCCCTGCCCACGAACACAGCAGGCAGCGAGGTGAAATATTAATAAGCATTTCAAGACTGACTCCTTTAGCCAGTGCAACTGTTAAGTCAAGCTTACAGTAGCAGTTAATATTACTTCAGAGCTGACCCTGAGGGGATCCTGACCAGAATCACATCAAAAACCAGCTTCAGCCAAGACTTCACAGCAATTCACAGCATTTCAGGAGTTCGTGCCTTTTATGAGATGAATCAATTCTGGTATTCTCAGATGAAAGATACCACAAGGAAAAGGCACACTTTAAAGGGTTTTCAGTGTTTTACTTATAATCACTTTGGAAAGGAAAACTTTTGAATCAAACTAAACTGAAAGAGACACTGAAATACTCCAGCCCTTCCTGGGTATTTGGTCTACAGGACTAGAGCAAGGCTGGTCCAAGATAAAATTCCCTGAAATGCATCTGCTGGGGACCTTGTGTCCTCATAATCAGCCAGTGATTTACATATAGGCTAATTCATACATGAGCAGACAGCTGAGGGACTGGGACTAAAGAACTGTCCTTTTTATCCCCATCCCTTCCCTGTGGGTTGTGGTGGGAAGCATGTGCTGAGGGGTGTCTTGGAACAGGACTTTTCCTGTTTATAACACCTGTAAATTCCCAGCAGTCCCATGGGCTGCGTTGGGATAGATAGAAGAATCTTTCCTAAAGTGTGCCCTAAAATGTCTGCAGGTACTCCTGATGAATTCTTCTGGAGCTTTCTAAATATTTTCAATTAAATCTCATACTGCAGTCATGGATAGCAGAGATGTGGTCTAGGACTATTAAATCCTGGGAAAAAGAAAAAAAGGTGTTTCTCTGTAACCTGTTTAATGTTCAGAAAAGCAAATACAGTTGTTCACTCTTAAATTTGTGTTTCTTTATAAAATACAAAGTTGCTTTGGTCGGTTAACTTTCAAGTACTTATGTTAATATGTCTATTAAGATAAAGTAGATGCACTAAGAACAAAATATCAATTTACTTTATCTTTTTCCTCTCCTAGGAAATACTCCTTGCTCTAGCTACGTGTTATAGACCTCAAAATTGCTTCAAAAGAATATATTTATGACTCCAACATGATTTTAGTGATCTTTTCTCTGCAAGTTTAATTCTCTCCCTCTGTCTGCGTGTATTACAGTCATCAGTTGTTTCAAACTTAAACATTTTCCCTCTCACAAGCCTTTTTTAAAAATTTTTTCAATCCAGCACTATAAGAGTAGAAGCAGCTCTCTTTTTCATTTGTTGAAATAATTTGGGCTGAACTGAAAGTACTTCTGAGTGGTGTGGGGAGATGAGTGATTGCCATGGTGCTTTCACAGTGTGTCTATTGGGCAGCAAGCCAGGGACAGACTGTGCTGGGAAAAAAAAATAGATGGGAAACAGAAACATTCAGAAATTTCAAGAGATGCTCATGGCCCACACTCCACCAGACTTCTAATTGTCGGTGTAAATATGTAGGTGTTTTGAGCCTTTCAAATGAGCTGAACGAATGCAGAAAGCTGGAAGGGTCTGGGCTCTGCAGTCCCTCTGCTCTGTGAGGCCAGGAAAAATTACCTGTTCATCCCAGAGGTGCTCCCAGTCCCAGATCTCTGCCAGTTGGGACAGCTGAATGCTCTGCAGGGACATGGAGAGGAGAGATTTCCCTTTAAACCACACCCACCTGTGCTGGTTTTAGCTGGGGTGGAGTTGATTTTCCTCATGGAGGCTGGTGTGGGGCTGAGGTTCGGATCTGTGCTGGAAGCAGTGTTGGTGACACCGGGATGTGCTCACACAGAGCCAAAGCCGTTCCTGCTCCTCAGCAGCGAGGGGCGGGGGGACACCAGGAATTGGGAGGGGACACAGCCAGGACAGCTGACCCAAGGGAAATTCCAGCCCATATGGCATCATGCTCAGCATGGAAAGCTGAGGGAAGAAGGAGGAAGGGGGAACACTGAAGGGAGGGATGTTGTTCTCCCCAGGTCCCCATTCCGTGTGATGGAGCCCACATTTCCTGGGGATGGCTGAACATCTGCCTGCACACGGGAATGAATTCTGAATTCCTTGTTTTGTTTTACCTGTGTACAAGGCTTTTGCTCTTCCTATTTTGCTTTACCTATTGAATTGTCTTTATCCTGACCCACGAGTTTCCTCACCTTTACCCTTCTGATTCTCTCCCCCATCCCACCGGGAGGGAGTGAGCTAGGGCTGAGCTGCTGCCTGGGGTTAAACCACACTTCCTCAGACATTCCTGCCTTGGAAGGGGTTTCATTAGGCTCACAAGTTGACTAAACAGAAGGTAAAGACTGGCAAGCAAAGGAGATCTTGAGGTGAAGCCTTCTGGTGTCTGCAACTTGCTGATGGCAGACGAGAGACATTCCCTTCCTATTTTCCAGCTTTTAGTTCCTATCTACATGTACTGTGCAGTATTGCCAGCATTCCTCTGTGCTGTCACCTGGCTTTTCTGTGTGTTTAGTGGCCATTCTCAGACTCATTGCAGGTTTTGCCAGGGTTGTAGGTGATGATTCTTAATGACATGTTCGGTCAATGCCCCAGCAGCTGTCATTCAGGACTAATTACAGATAGGCACTGAAAAAGGGAGGTTGAAATTTTTAGCAATGAAGAAAGAGTAGAAAATCAGTTGGTTGTGCTAAGTGCCATGAATATGGGACTAAATTCTTGGAAGGAAGGACAGGCATATGTAATTCATTGTCCTTTATGGAAAAAGTGAGATTGCCTAAATCTCTGCACATGGCTTAAGTCTGACATGTTTGGGTTTTTTTAATGCAAGATTCTACCAAGCTTTCCATAGGACTCTAAGTAAATGCTAAAGTATTTGTTAAAACATCCACTCCTTGTGCTGGTAGGTCTTTGCCCAACTGTGCTGGTTTGGGCTGGGCTGGGGTCACCTTTCTTCCCAGTGGCTGCCTTGGGCTGTGTTTGGGTTTGTGCTGAGCACAGGGTGATAACACAGAGGGGTTTTGTTATTGCTGGGCTCACCCAGAGCCAAGGCAAGGCNTTCCTGCCCCTCGTGTGGTGACCCCGGCTGAGCCCAGGGATATCCCAGTTCGTGTCACAGCCCCCTCAGGATACACAGGGGGCAAGAAGGAGGAAGGGGGCACGTTTGGAGTGATGGTTTTGTCTTCCCCAGTCCCTGTTCCGTGGGATGGGGCCCTGCTCTGCTGGAGGTGCTGAACACCTGCCCGGCCATGGGAAGGGCTGGATGGATTCCTTGTTCTGCTTTCCTTGTCTGGTGGCTTTTGCTGTCCCTGTTAAACTGCCTTGACCTCAGCCCACTCCAGCTTTTGCCCTCCTGATTCTCGTCCCAATCCCACTGGTGTGGGAGTGACCAGGGAGCTGTGAGGGGCTGGTGCTGCCTGAAGTTCAACCATAACATTGTCCATGTTTTTCTTTTTAATATTTAAGAACAAGTGTGTTCATAATTCACCTCAAGGAGTGCAACAAAATTTCCCCAACAGCTTCTAAGAGAGAGAAATATCAAACATATTTCAAGGCTTTATGACTGACTGAAAAAAACACGATGAAAATGAGCCTGGAAGTCACAGATGCTTATTTACTCAATGCTTAATAGGTAGCTATTGTGATTTACTGTGAGGAAATCATGCAGTGCTCAATGTCCCATTTTATTTTGAGCTGATCTATAACCACAAGCAGCCCAGAGCAGCTTTGGTCCTCATTCATGGAGCAGGACGAGTTTGGTCACTTCCAGTTTCTAGAGCACTTCTGCCAAAGCTGAGCCAGTTGTGCTTTTGTTTTTGTTGGTGTCTATTTGAATATCCACACCTATTTTAAGGCAGATTTTCCCTGTCAATTCTGAAGATTTTTATTGCTGGGAGGACACTAAGGAATACTTCTCTAGATTTCCTGCTGGCTGTTTATATAATCACTCCAGAGGAACAACAGGTACCATGGCAGTTGCTTTTGTTCCAAGAAATGCTGTCTGAGCCAGCTGATGGCTGACCCCTCATTTAAACAGATGATGAACTGTGGAAATAAATTATGATTCTATCCCTTACATAGAAGTACCAATGAGTTGCATATTTTGCTCTTGCTGCTGTGTACTTGTGAATTCTGAGAGTCCAGTAGTAGTGATTCATCCTGAAGAATTAAACAGGCCCTGGCAGCATTCCTCTGGTGATTTGTGCCACCTAATCAGGAATTTCATGTCTGTGTAGCCACAGAAATACGCAAGTTCACGTTATGCTGAGGACACAAGTGCAGCCTGGAAGCTGAGCCTTTAACTGGTGACATGCAAACAACCCAAGGAACATCCAAGCTGCAGTTCTATGCGTCCCAAGTCTGCTCCTGGACAAGAGTGGCACCATATTTTAACTGATGTGGGGGGAAAAAAAAATTAAAAATTGTCTCCAGAACCCTGAGTCACATTGGAAGATGTATCAGTGCATGTTGCATTGCAGATGAGGCTCTGAGGTGGATTTCTCATCAAAATATTCACTTTCATTTTCCCTCCTGGTTTGCCGTGAGGCACATGAGCTGGGTTATTTGTAAATGGATTATCTGGCCTGCCTCACTTGTGAGCACCAGGCTGCAGAATTTCAGGCACAGTAACCAGACAGATTTCCATCTTTGACTAGGTTATTTCTCAGACTCCTGGTTTACCAAAGATCAGGAAGTGAAAGGGACTTGTGCTCTTCCAGGAAATCTCTTCAGATCCTGGAGAGAAGTCGAAGTCCTCTGACCCTGCATGTTCCCTGCTACTTCCATGCAGGGACTGGTCATAATCTGATTTAATTCTTGCAAGTAATGCTTGTTATTCTGGAAAATTTATATTACTGCTGCCAGTAATGTAAAAGAGCATCCGGCTTTCCCCTGTTTTTCAGCATGAACCTCGCCTTTGCAGACCTGTTTACAAAGAGTATTCATTGAAATTGTTGACTCACTTGGATACATTTATTGTGCCTCTACCTCAGGTTCATAATCTAAACTGAATGTTTCTGGTTGCTGTTGCAGCTGAAATGACCATTTTCCTCCCTGCAGGCTTCATAAAAACCCCTGTGACACAAAGCAGTGTCCTTGGCAGGAGTGAGCCTGGCCAGCTGGCCTGGTTTGTCCTGCCTGTGAGGGCTCCAGCTGCATCTGGAACTAAATGATTTTGATCTTAAAGCTTAGAGTAACAGGTATTAAATGCCCAAGTCATATAGCTGGAGCTTACAGAGTGAACCTCTGTTTAATGTCAGCCGGCCCATGAGTTATAAACAGCAATCTGTGCTCTCAAACCCACTGCAAGTGAGCATATGGAGATTGATGTGTGCGTGTAGCAGAGAGGCAGGGATTGCTTTCATAGCAGCGCTTAGAGGGCTAATAAAGCAGGCCAGTTTTAAACTTTAAACTGAAATTGGGCTCAATCCATTCACTAATGGATAACTTTATGGTAATGGTTAGAGCCTAGGCCAAGAAGGCCACAGGCACCTGGCCTGGATCAAAAATAGTGTGGCCAGCAGGGCCAGGGCAGGGACTGTCCCCCTGTGCTGGGCACTGCTGAGACACCTCAAGTTCTGTGTCCAGCTTTGAGTCCCTCATGACAAGACAGGCACTGAGGGGCTGGAATGTGTCCAGGGAAGGGAAGGGAGCTGGGGAGGGGCTGGAGCAGCAGGAGCAGCCGAGGGAGCTGGGAAAGGGGCTCAGCCTGGCGCAAAGGAGGCTCAGGGGGGCCCTTCTGGCGCTGCACAAGTCCCTGACAGGAGGGGGCAGCCAGGGGGGGTCGGGCTCTGCTCCCAGGGAACAGGGACAGGAGGAAAGGGAAGGGCCTCAGCTGTGCCAGGGGTGGGTCATGTTGGACAGCAGGAGGAATTTCTCCATGGAAAGGGTGGTCAGACCTTGGCAGGGGCTGCCCAGGGAGGTGTTGGAGTCGCCATCCCTGGAGGTGTCCCGGGAATTGCTGGAGGTGGCACTCAGAGCTCTGGGCTGGGGACAACATGGGGATGGGGCACAGCTGGGACTCTTTGACCTTGGAGGGCTTTCCCAACCTTAAGTATTGTCTGACTCTATGATTCTGTGATTTAACTCTGTCCCTACTTAGCCAGGGCTGTTGATCTTTAACACTTATATTCTAAATTATCTTTGGGTACAAAATATCATGCATAGTTAGCAGAGATGGCTGTGGTCTCTCTGGAAATCAATGCTGGTGGGTTTATCCTGCTTTCCCCTTCCAGAAGAGGTTTCCGTCTCCTGTCTGTGCCGCTGAAGTTGGGGTTTGGTTTTTGCTGAGCAGGATGTCCTGCCTAATCACAGTTTGGGTGTCACATTACTCAGACACCCCAAGGTCCTTGCACGCTGTGCCAGGTGATGCCATCACAGTGCTACCAAATATTCAGACACTGTGTTCATGTTGCTTATTTAAAATGCTTCTATTTCAAGTGGATGGAAGCTACTCTTAATTCTACCCCGTATGGATGTTTCAGGCTGCTACTTTTGGCACAGAGTTATGGCATGTTCTGCTTGTTTCCCTGAGCTCTGCCGGGGCATTGCTGCTGGGACATTGCTGGAACAGAGAAAGTTAGGCATAGAGGTATTCCCACTGCTCTTCCAAGCCCTATTCTGACCTCAGGTGACCCTGCTGTGCTCAAATAAAGGTAGGCAGGACCTCCATGCAGGCCTTGTTAATACAAGGAACACAAATTTCTAATATCTCTAAAAGAGTCTAAGAATTGGGGAAGATCAAAGGGCTTTTGCTCTATTGATCTCATTCTCCTTTTAAACAAAAGTAACTTTTCTTAATGGAATTAAGTTAATTTGTCCCTCATTTCCGTCTTGTTTTCCCACAAATTGGTTGGTAGTACATAGAGCTTAAGGTGACTTTCCAGAAAGATGAACACTGGGTTTTCAGGTCTTCCAGGATCCATTTCTGCATTTTCTCCCCAATGTTTCCATGCTTTCATTGTAAGTTTTGTGATACTTGATATTGCTATAAAGTAGAACCTTTAAATATGATGGCTGCATTATAATATTCTTTCCTTAAAAATGTCTGTGCAATAGAGCAGTCTAATAGTAACTTTCCCCCTCTCATAGCTGCAAAATGAAATAAGTTCCAGTCATATTTCCACTTTCAAGGACCCAGAACACAGGAGGAAAAGTGGCAAAAATATAAATGTGCTGCTTAGTCGAGGTGTTGCCTTTCTGTGAGCAAGCCTGGGGTTTTGGGAAGCCTGACATGTGTTTTATGGACTCTGGTGTTCCCAGAGCTTCAGAGGAGCACTGTTTGGACCATGTTTTAACCATGTTTAACTAGGTACTGAGAAGGTAGTTCACAGGGAGGCAGTGGAATAAATCTGTTCCAGCTTTACATCATTTGTTTAAGTGACTTTACAGCATAAGATGCTGCTGCTGAAACTCTGCTTGTGTCAGGCTCACATGGGCACTCAGGCTTTTTGTTCCAAAGGCTTTAACCCTTGTGATGTTCATTTTTCCAGGTGGCTGACACAGCCTGACCAGCCAGATGGAGCCAGGTGGGATTAGACATTCACCCTGTGGAGACTCCTGCATCCACAGGCTCAGGAAAGCAGGATAAGAAAGCTGACACAAGCTGGCCAGGGGTTTTTCCCCTAAAAAATGAAATGAAAGTACTAGCCTCACAAAAGCCTAATTTCTCAAGAGTACAGATGAAAGGAACTGAATTTTTTCTTCCTGAACTTTGATTAATACAGTGCCCATGAAAAGAAACGTGGTGGCTGGCAGTGAGCTCCTGGAAACAGGCATTTTTTGTGGAGTTGAAAATTTCCCAGAGATGCCAGTAGAATGTTTCACAAGATAGGGGGCTGAGGAATGGCTATCCATAAATATACACTCCTACTTAAAGCTTTAAAAATGATTTTTAAAAGCAATATTTTACATTTTCTCTGAATATTAGACAGTTGTACCCTACAGGATCCATTTTATCATCTCTTAATTCATTTTAATATACGACTTTTCTAGACTGTGAATTGCATATTTAATTTACTGAGGTTTGATTAAACAGTTTCCCAGGTCTGGGGCACGATTCTTCCCTATGAGGGTGGGGAGGCCCTGGCACAGGTTGCCCAGAGAAGCTGTGGCTGCCCCTGGATCCCTGGAAGTGTCCCAGGCCAGGTTGGATGGGGCTTGGAGCACCCTGGGACAGTGGAAGGTGTCCGTGCCCATGGCAGGGGTGGCACTGGAGGGGCTTTGAGGTCCCTTCCAACCCAAACTAATCTGGGATTCTCTGGCACCCAGAGTGGAAGTTGGAAACTCATGCCAGGCCTGGTTTGGACATTAATTTCTGTTCCAGACAGATGATCGAGAGCGAGGCTCCTGAGGGGCCATCTGCAGGAGCTCCGGGCCTCAGAGCAATGCCTTGCACATTAGAACCCACAGCAGCCTGCTAACATGCAAACCAGCAGGAGGGGGAAGGAGAAGCCAAACCAACCCTTTTCCTCCTCATTTCCGGTCTGTCACAATGCTACAAACAGCAAATACTCTCAAAAGGCAGAGGAACGTTTGCCCCCAGTGAGAGACAATCTGTGCAGCCCAGCAGGGGTGGTGCTTGGCCTGGAGGAACCAATCTTGGTGTCATATCCAGACAATTAATTCCTAGTAAGTCCTGTAAGGGTCCTGAGGCAGGATTTGTGACCCTGGTGGTTTTCATGCATCCCCACTGTGCCCATGGGCCCAGAATTAACTTTCAGCCAGCCCAGGGCCATGGCCCTGCTGTAGAGATGCTGTAGGGTGCTGGGCCTCATCTTCTCTGTCCTCCTTCTGTGAGCTGAGACACAGGACCAGGTTGTCTTTGTTCTCACTGTCATTACTGGAGCAATTGCCAGGGTCAGGATTTGCTGTCTCTGCCTAAGAACTGTACGTGGGGATTTTTGCTGTGAAACCTGGATGTTCTTCACTCCATTTTAATGTTTTTGGCAGGAAGGAAGGGAGTCTCCCCACCTCTTATACCAGTACTATTTTTTGATTCTCACAAACTCTTTTCCCATATCATTTTTCTATTTATTTTACCCCCTGAGTTTATCAATTTCAGTATACAGGAAACAAATAGACACATGGAGTAAACAAGAGTGCAAGACAAACAAGAAGGATTGAGAATTGAGAATTATATCAGCAATTTGGGAGTAATTCTCAGCATATTTTTCTGTGTGTTTTCCATGCACAGGTTGCCTTTGAAGCCTAAAAGCACTGCAAATATTCAGGAGGGACAAGAGTGGAAAGCCTCAGTACAGGGGATTGAAACTGGGTGAGATTTAATGTCCTTTCCAACCCAAACCATTCTAGGATTCTATGATTTTATACCAAAAACTTTGTGTGCAGTGCAAAGTTCTGCTGGGTCCAGCAGCCTGGAGACCTTTTAGGGTCTGAGGGGCTTGGAGTGCTCTCTGATGTTGATACCTGAGCTGGAATGGCCCAAACTCTTGCCCTACATCTCTCCACTCTCCTCTCCCATGTGATGGAGGTAATATGGAAGGAAGGAGAGACTTCTTAGCGGAACCCCTCTGCTCTGGGGCCAGGCTGGGAGAGCTGGGGGTGTTCACCTGGAGAAGAGGAGGCTCCAGGGAGAGCTCAGAGCCCCTTCCAGGGCCTAAAGGGGCTCCAGGAGAGCTGGAGAGGGACTTGGGACAAGGGGTGAAGATACAGGAGAAGGGGGAATGGCTTCCCACTGCCAGAGGGCAGGGATAGATGGGATCATGGGGGGAAATTCTTGCCTGAGAGGGTGGGGAGGCCCTGCAACAGGCTGCCCACAGAAGCTGTGGCTTCCCCTGGATCCGTGGAAGTGTCCAAGGCCAGGTTGGACGGAGCTTGGAGCAACCTGGGATAGTGGAAGGTGTCCCTGTCCATGGTAGGGAGTGGAACTGGATTCTCTGTGAGGTCTCTTCCAATCCAAACGATTCTAGGGAATTCTGGGATTATGACTCATGGCATAATGACAGTTTAACAGGGAAAGTTACAGCTGGGAACAAAGAAAAGTGGGAATTAATTCACTATTTCCCATTAGCAGGCAAATATTCAGCCTCTGCCTGAGGAACAGGGCCTCAGCACTTGTAGGGTTTGCTTAACAATGAAGATCCCTTTTGATTCTCCTTTCCCCAAGCTTTCATTTATGTCATATGTCTTGGGGTGTCCCTTTGGTCCTCTGGGTCCAGCTGTCCTGGTTAAGGGTCTCAGCCTGCATGTGCCAGGCTCAGGTAGATGGGAAGAGTGAGTGTGTTTTGATCAGTGCCAGGAAGAAGTGGAAGTGTTCTTAAACACCTTTTCTTGGATAGCCTGGCCAAGAGGCTGAGCCTGAGTACGGAGGGAGAGAAGTTGTGAGAAATGGTGTGACTGCTCAATTTTGGATTCTGCTGAAAGTCTTGAAAAGCAAGAAATAGGACTGAGAGAAGGGAGAACAAAGTACAAATAGTAGTTTTTTGTGGCTGAAGAGGATAATTCCAGCACAGAGTGGTGCAGTAGGTGTTTGTGCAGCGGGAGAACAGGAAGGTGTTGTCACACCTGAACTGAATTTCACCTCTCGTGCTTGACTCTGAGCCAACCTTAACTCCAGCCTTCCCTATCATTAAAGAGCTTGGCTTCTCAGCTGGAATGTCCCTTTAATGGGGGTGTCTGAGTGAATAATTGGTGACTGTATTCTTTTTGCTTGTTACCACCATCTCTTTTTCTCTTTGAAAGCCTCGTAATTGTACCTCAGAGCAGAGCCATATTTCCTGATCGTTTTGGAGAGGCCTTAAAGAAGTGAGGAGCTGAGAGGAAAAGTCACTTAACCAGCGTCAGCTGGTCTAAATAATAAACTCCAAATCACCTAATTTTGTGTAAAAACCAGAGATTTCTTTCAATCTTAGAGATGAAAACTATCTACAGCTGTGCAACACACCACACGGATTCTCTGGAGAACTTGGGGTTTGTTTTCAGGGAAGCAATTTTTTTTTTTTCTAGGCAGTGCTTCCTCACATGGTTCCTTTAGGAATTCAGCTGTGCTTTTCCCTGTTTTCTTTTGGTATAATTAAAAGCAAACTTCAGTTCTTGCTTGCTTGCCTATGAGGACAGCTCTTTTCCCCAGATCTTCCAGGAACAGAGAAAGAGAAATCCCTTCCCAGTTCAATACCTTCCTTTTACACTAAAGGAATCTCAAACATGCGCATACATGTGCACACATCTGCTCCCATGGAACTTGAGAAGTAATCCTAAAATTCCATAATTTTGTGTGCCAAGTCCAAATAATCTGACCCAAACTTTGTGTCCCTTTGGAATTATTTTGGGTGTTGGATGGAGAAGATAATTCTAAAATGTTTGTGTTGTGATTATAATTATTTTTCTCTCCATCCCCTTTTGCCTCTCTGTTTTTTCCTCTCCAACTCCCTTGGTTACACTCAAATACATTGAGGCTAGGGGAGAAAAATAATCAAGAAATGGGAAATTGGGAAATCACTTGGATGATTCTTACCTGCTGGAAGGTTTGCTCTCCAGAGGAGAATTCTGAAAGAATCCCACATTTAATCTTTCTTGGTTTTTTCTCTTATAAAACTCTGTGATCAGAGACATCTTAAAAATGGTTCTTTCAGCCTAAGATCAGCTTGTATTTTTAGCCCAAAGTAGGCATCTAAAGTTCACTGCACAAAGCATCCCATTTTAATAACTTAAGCTCATGAAAAAGTGTCCCAATAATTCAGACAATTAACCCTGATACCTTTACAACTCTGTGGTTCCCCCCGAGGAACGCTGAATCTTTTTTTATAACTGTGGCTGGGGAACTGGCTGCCTAGGAAAGGCTGTGGCCGTTCCCATTAGGATGGCTATTTCTTACATTAAAAATATAGTAAGCCATTAAACCCCTAAAATGTAATCATTAACATTTAGCACACTGTGCCTGATGCATTAAAAACATTATGTGCAGCTGATCTCTCTGACTCACTTAGGGAAATATCAAACAACTTCAATGGACCTTTGCTTTATCTTTTATTTTTAGGTGATATTGCCATGTTCTTCCTAATTTCCTTCAGTGGGTTCTCCTATTTTCACACGTTTATAGTGTGAAAATGATAAAATATAATTATATGTTGTCTTCTGGAGAGTTAAATCTGACTCATTTTTCCTTCTGACTTTCAGGAAATTTAAGTGTCAGAGTTTGTGAAGTAAATTCACTATTATTAAAATATCTTTTGTTAAATTAATACTTGCTGTAGAGTGTGACATGCAGCCTAATTCATAGCCATCATTTGTAGATGCCACACGTTAAGTCCTTATGGTTAAAGATTTTAAGATCCAAATATTTCATTTTAGGAGAATCTCCTCCTGTTCCTTGGCCTGGACAAGGTGCTAACATGCACATATACATCATATATGTAGACCATAACCAAATGTTATCCTTTGGATCTCCAACCAGGATGGGCTCAGCTTCTCCACACTGATATCAAAAGTTTGTAGAATCAGAGAATCATGGAATGGTTTGGGTTGGAATGACCTTAAGGTCCATCCCATCCCACCCCTGCCATGGGCAGGGACACCTCCCACTATCCCAGGCTGCTCCAAGCCCCGTCCAACCTGGCCTTGGACACTTCCAGGGATCCAGGGGCAGCCACAGCTTCTCTGGGCACCCCGTGCCAGGGCCTCCCCACCCTCACAGGGAGGAATTCCTTCCCAATATCCCATCTAACCCTGCCCTCCTCCACTGGAATATTCACCATCATTTCTTCCTGTAATTTTGCAGTTTAAATTGGAATTATGTGAACATTTCAGCCATTTTTGCAGTTGTATTCCAGCAGCTCACATCCGGATTTTTTTCCTTTGGCTCCTGAACCATGTGAGCTCTCCTGTGTTTTACTCTGCATTTAAAAAGGGGAAATTTGGAGTGCTTAAATTTGGTGGAGGGAAAACATTTTTCCCAGTTAGCCCAGTGTTTTCACATCACAGTTTTTGATACTAAACTTAGTGCTGCCCATGTTACATGTGCAAGAGCCTCTGCATTTTTCAGTGGGTCCTCTCTCCTTATTTTATTAGGGAATTCTCTGGGATTGTGTGTATAACTGTGAATGAAGCTTCTCTGCCTTCTCTGGCTCAGGAAAAGGTCTTTACACTTGAGTTCTCTGTTTCCCACCAGCTGTGGGAACAGATCCTTTATCATATTTTATTTATCTGATGCATCCAGATGGAGTTCTGTGATCACGGAGGCATCTGGGAATGATTTGTCACCCAATCAAATATTAAAGAAATTAAACCTAATTTTTTTTCCAGGAATTTGCAGAAGGTACTTCCTTTCTGATGCTGCTTTTGCTGCTCTGCAGCCCAGCTGGAACTGGAAATTGGTACAAGTCATAGCAGAAAATGTCATCTCTATGGAAACTTCCAAACCCTATGGAGGATGAGGGGATAAAGTTTACAGAATAATCAATATTTTATTCTGAGCTCATTTCTAAGTGAGTCAGGATAAATTAAACTCCTGATTGGACAAGAGAGGCTAAATTCCAAATAGAGGTGAAAACTTCTGAAGTGGACCCAGTTGAGGGATGGAGTGGATTGACTGGGGCTGAATCCTCATGGGAAAGGGGGACTGGAACAAAGACAAACTGCACTGGGATATGTACCTTGGAGTGGTACCTGGCAGGAGGAAAATGGAGCAGCATCACCTCTGGACAGGTTTTTGGAGTTGATAGGAATACAAGGATTGTTTATTTCCTCTGTCAGCTTGAGTGTCTAAACAACACAGGATTGTGTTCTTCCCATCTCCCCAGTCACCTCATTTGTATTCCCTTATCCTCACCTCTGCTTTTTTACCACTTGTCTCCCATTTATACACTGTCCCCAATCCTGAGGTCTGTCACTCTTGGGGAGACTTTTAATTTTTCTCCCAGACATGCCTGGGCTTCTCCTCCCAGCTGGGACCCACATGATCAATGATCAACAGACGGGCTTCTTGACATCCTTATTTACTTCTAACCTGCAATCCAATTTCCTTTTATTTATCTGAATCCCAAACCTATTTGGTTCCCCAGTCCTGTCCTCTTTCCTTCCTTTTCTCTAAACTCTGTGGAAGTGTTTTCTTTCAGAACTGGACCAGCTCTGCTGCTCTGCTGGAAATCAGGTCCTTAGTCAAAGGGAACAAGAGCAGGAAGAGGATGGAGTAATCTTCCCCCTCAGCCTGTGGTAAAAAACTTGTGATTTAGGAACATCCACGTTCATATTGCAATTATCACAGTTAATAGACACCAATGAAATGATGCTCTTGGATTTGAACATTTTCTACAGTTATTTATAGTTTGTAATTATTTATAAATAAATTTTAGCCCGCAGTGATGCCTTCTACAATTTAACATCTGTGCATGATGTGAAAACACACTTTTTTGAAGCTGTAGCACAAGCATTGATTTCACTTGATGCCATTGATTTTTCATTGTGAGGAGCTGTGTGATAGCTCTCTCTCTGCACTATTTACACACTCCTGCCCCAGCCACTCCAGTTGTTGCTTTTTCATGCAAAGTCCCATTTTTTTTGTGTTCTAGACAGCTGTCCTGGTGCACAGATCATTCTGTGGGATCTTTGAATGACAGAGTGCTCTCAGCCATGCCAACTGGATTTTCCAGAACTCCCCATTCAGCTGGGGAGTGTCTCCCGCCTGTTTTGTGGGACTCATTCTGAGGCACACAGGGATTTTCCTGCCAGGAGATTGGATTCCACTCAGTGTGTCAGGTGCCTCAAGAGGTGCTGCCACACTAAAATCCATTTGCAAATCCAGCTCTTGCTGCCTCGGTGAAAATCTACCGAGACAACAAGACTCGTGCTTGGCAACACAGCTGAAAACTCCGTGGTCCCACAATATGCCACGCTGGACACTGGCTGTAATTGGGTTTAATGGAAAAGCAGATGCTTTGTTTATCTCTTCGGTCTCAGGCTCCTGCTTCCTCGCAGATTAGAAATGCAGAGGTAACCTGTGCAGAGCTGACTGGGCTCCCTGAGCAGGGAGCTGCTGCAGCACGAGGAGTGGCAAACCAGCTTTCCCAGGTGGGGAGCTCTTGGTGCTCCCAGGAACTGTGAATGGTGTGGGCTGAAAGGCTCCGTGTTTTCCAGTGGGTTAGAAGGGGAAAGATACAATCCTCCTGAACTAAGGGGAACTGCAGCCCACTGGGGAGGATGCTAAACACCTCCCGGCACCAATCCTTCCTGCCCGTGGATTTCCCATCCTGGTCAATGTGCCCAATTTCCAGTGCCTAACAGGAGCTCATGTATTTATAATCTGAATCTACTCTACGTCAGCGTATTTTTTGCACATGAGGCAGAGAGTCCTGTTCAGGCTCACAACTGCTCTGCATTTTAAACTACCTGCCTTGCCTGTAGCTATTGACTGAGACATTAATCCAATTAGCTATGACAAATTGTAGTGAAGCCAAGCACGAGTGAGGCTGCCTTTATGACTCTCTGCTTCAATTATTTTGCTGATTTGGTGTAATTGCAGTGTTCTAACTGTGCTGGGCCCTGTTCTGCTCGGTTTCTCTGGAGCAGTTGGAGTGGAAGGTGCAAGCTGTGAAAGGAAGGTTGCCAGTGCAGATTCCTGAACACAGGGATAGTGCAGAGAAGCAAATGAAGCGCCACAGAAGTGGCTCTAACAGTTTAGATTGGTGCAAACTATTATTTTAAATGAGTTCTGTGTAGCTGACTAAACTGCATCTTTCTGATCACAAAAGCTGACAAAGGTACTAGTAGAGCTTAAGTCCTTCAGAAAACAGAGGATTATGTGGATGTAGCCTGGAGTCCTGAACAAGGACACCCGACCATGAGCTCTCAAGTACTGAGCTCCTCGTGGCTCTTCAAAAGTCCCTGTGTATGCAAAACAAAGCTGTTTAATGTGGTGCTTTCTTATCAAAACCACAGTAACTGCTGTTGCAGAGCTATCACAGAGTCATGGCATGGTCTGGGGTGGAAGAGACCTTAAAGCTCATCCTGTGCCATGGGCAGGGACACCTTCCACTATCCCAGGGTGCTCCAAGCCTCTTCCAACCTGGCCTGGGACACTTCCAGGGATCCAGGGGCAGCCGCAGCTTCTCTGGGCACCCTGTGCCAGGGCCTCACCTCCCTCACAGGGAGGAATTCCTCCCCAATATCCCATCTAAATCTCCATGTCATAAAGCAGATGTCTCAGTCTGTGCTTTGCAGGGGCAACAGCTCACAGCTTCTGCTTTTTGTCCTCTGCCAGGGCATCTTCATTTCCTATTGCCAGGGAAAAATACAAAGGAGGATGTCCAGTCCAGGGATGGTCCTGTTCCCATTCCCTGGCCTTGCTGCACAGACCTGAGGTGAGAAGGGACAGCCTCCGTTCCTGATCTCCTGTTTGTGCTCAGAGCTGAGGAGGAGCACTGCACCTTCTCCACTGGTACAGAAAACAGGCGGTTTTGGAGCTGGCCTGTTCCTCTACCACCCCATCTCTAGGAACGAATATTTAAACCAATCCTTGGATTAAATATTTCTGTCTCCCCGTGCCACTGGATTGTCACAACATGTCCCAAATGTCAATCTTTGTGATTACAGGTGAGTGCTGAGTGTCCAGAATTTATCCTTTGCAGAGTGACCATTTCCTTACCAACAAGGGAGGCAACTGCCCTTGCTGAAGGTGCCAGAAGAGTTCAAGTTTCATTCAGGGTTGTCTTTAAAAAGGGCTGAAGAATGTGCCACAAACTGCTTTTTTTGTGTATATATCTAGCAAAAGAAGACTTTCACACTGCTGTCATTAGCAGCAAGGGCTCAAATGCAGACACTGCAGAAAGGGAAAAAAAAAATAAATTGTGAGACTATGGAAAAAAAGCAGGGAAAAGCAGAGCTTAGATCACTGAAGGCTGGCACAGTGAGTGAACCTAAATGTTTCACTGTTTCTTGCTCACTGGATAAATATTTAAGTTTAAAGTCAGGGGAAACTTATTCTTAAGGGTGAAAAAAAGCAAGCTATGAAAGGCTTTTGACAATGTAAAATACATCCTCTCCCAAGCTAGCTGATATAAAGAATGCAGCCTTTTAACATGCCTGGACGAGCTTTAAAAATGACTCAATAGATTGTAGAATTCAGCACATTTTCTTCCCAATTATTTTTGAAGAGATTCTGACAAATGTTTTCTAAGGGAGGAATGGCAGACTGTCTATTTTATTTTAGTTTTATGGTACTTTTATTTTTATCCTGTCATGAGAAGCAAATGGCAGAGCTATGATTAGGATAAGCCATGTAAGAGGGCTCAATCTGCACAATTTATAGTGCAGCTTGCTTTAATCTGTCAGGGAACGTGTGTTATATTGCCTTTCAATAGAGGATGGAGCTCTGGCTATATATGTTAATAAATTCTAGCCAGACAGTCCTGAAAGATGCCAACAATTGCTGGAAGTACTTGGAGCAGAAACTGTCTGCAGTATTGAATCCTTGGAGGAATCTTTTGGGATGCTGTGGATTTCCTGAACAAAAAGCAGGCAAACAAAGGAAGCCCTCAGCAACTCTGCTACTCAAAAGATCTCTGGGAAGAACATTCAAAATGTAGTTACCATAATATTTTTTACTAATTAGGTTTCTAAAATTTACTAGTCTGAGAAAAACACAGAGATTATTATCATTACTATTATCAGTGGTTTCACTGGTTTCCAACAGTTTTGGTAATTTTTTTTCTTTTTTTTTTCTTTTTTGTTTTTTTTTTGTTTTTTCTTTTTCCCTTTCCCCTTGTGAATTTATTTGTTATAAACCCCCTGAAGCTGTGATAAAACACAAGGTCATCCAACTCACAATGAAGATTTTCTTATATCTATTTAGTAAATCTGAAAATCTGCACTTGACACAGGGTGTTTCCCCCTGTTTATTTAGCTTTTTATTGGATTGCCACTGCCAACTATTTCCAAATCTTCCCCCTCCTGAAGGATTGGTTTCCTGTGCTGAGGTGAATGTGATGGGAAAATTAGATCCAGTGCTTGCACTGATAGATTCTGGGTTTGTGTTCTACAACAAGCTTTGAAAGCTGAATAACAGGATTCTGGAAATGCCATGGAAAATAACTGAGGGTTCTTAAAAAAAGGAAGGACTTTTCACATTGTTCTCCTTGCCTGTTTTCACAGTGGGAGTTGCAAGACAAAAGTCACAATTGTCAACCCTGAATGTTACTCTAATCTCAAAGAAGAAGAAACAGCCTCTTCTGGTTCAGGTTAAGAAAACAAAATTTATGGTCTTTTCTAGAAATGGCAAAGGATATGCTATAAGTAGTGGAATAGAAAAAAAACCAAACCCAAACCACATGTTATTGTTGTAGCCTTTAGTCAAAATTCATTTAAACCTGTGTAAGGATTAATGAGGACTTCATGATGGACACAGGAAAGCACTGATATAAAGAAAATAAAAGGGAAATTATAATCTCGCATTCACCAGGAAAACAAAACTGCAAACTTGGAATAGCAAATGCTCAAATCTCTTATGCCAGGTTCTCCTGAGGGTCTAAATAGAACAGAAAAATTGCACTCAAAGAGTCATAAACACTTTTTTTCCCTGAAACCACAGAAACACCTTTCTGGACCTGTGAAATATTTCCATTTATTAAATATTCTTCACATTCTGGAGGGATTTTTTAAGAATGTTTTCCTGATCTGTGGCATTATGTCCTTTCAGTGTGACTGTCAGGGTGACCAATTCATAGTCTGAGTGTCACTGCCCTCCTTCAGAATCTGTGCTGATGGAATGGTTTGGGCTGGAAGGACCCCAAAACCCATCCAGTCCCACCCCCTGCCATGGGCAGGGACACCTCCCACTATCCCAGGGTGCTCCAAGCCCCATCCAACCTGGCCTTGGACACTTCCAGGGATCCAGGGGCAGCCACAGCTTCTCTGGGCAACCTGTGCCAGGGCCTCCCCACCCTCACAGGGAAGGATTTCTTCCCAATGTCCAACCTAAATCTTCCCTCTCTTAGTTTAAAATTGTTCCCCTTTGTTCTGTCATGATTTGTACATGTAACAAGTCACTCTCCAAAAGGAATTACCTTTATTCCTTACTTTCAGGCCTTTTTGAATCTAGAAAACATGGATAATTTCATACTGCTCCTATGACAGGAGGGAGACACAAACATTCTTTTTCCCTCTCTGGACTTGTGGAGTGGGATTGAAACTCCCTATGAGCAGGAGAGATGTGATGTCCCACTAAGATAAGGATTATCTCTGTCCCACAATTTGGTTGTGCATCAGGACACTGGGCAGACTGGAGAAGTTGGGTTTGCTCTAGGATTGTAACCAGATGAATAGAAATCCCATTTCAGCTTGAAAAGAAAAGTTACTAAACCTTTTCTTTTTCCCCCAGGGAATGGACAAAGTAAAATAAAATAGGGAAACCTCCCAGAGGAAGATGCTAAAGCTGCTATTTGTGTGGGAAGGTCTGTGATGTCACTTGTTTTAAAGTCACTGGAGTAATCCTCTGAAATACCTGACTGCTAAGACATTTTTTTGCCAACTCAGCAATCAAGATGCCAGCAGGATTGGAATGTGGATAACACCTACAAATGAATTAGTGCAGGAGATTTCACAGCCCCCTGTGGCCAGGGGGGAGTCGGGCTCTTCTCCCAGGTCACCAGCGATAGGACAAGGGGAAACGGCCTCAAGTTGCACCAGAGGAGGTTTAGGATGGATATTTGGGAAAATTTCATCACTGAAAGGCAGCTCAAGCACTGGAAGAGCCTGCCCAGGGAAGTGGTGGAGTCACCACCCCTGGAAATGTTCAAAAACCGAGTAGATGTGGTGCTTTGTAACATGGTTTATTGGGCACTTGGTGATCGGTCCAGGGTTGGACTTGATGACCTTGGAAGTCTTTCCCAACTTTCACGATTGTATGATCCCATAGCCATAATCATTTATGAGTGTATAATAGGCCACACTGGGAGAAGGAGATAGTATTTTGTATTAGAACCACTTTTTTCCCCATAGAAAAAGGACACAAGGTTATGGACCAACACAGCTGGCTCAAAACCCCAGACCTGTCCTGTGTAGCTCAGAGCCAGCCTGCTCCTGGAGTGCCCAACTCGGGATGAAATGGTTAAATTAAAACCTATCAAGAGGGGAAACCCCCCCAAACACATTGCTTTTGGTGTGCTATTGTCCTGCCCTGAAACCCACATCACCCAAGCCATCTGTTCCACAAAACCGCAAACTCACCTCGCAACCCAAATTCTACAATTTCATCCCAATTTATTGCCAAGATATTGCCTTTTCAGTGTTTGACCTCTGAAGCTGGGTGTCAAGCACTCAATTATTTTCTCACATCGGAAAGTTCTCCCAAGAAGTGATTGAATTCTTCTGGAATGAATTTTTGCTGAGCCACACCAAACTCCCTTATGAGGCACGGCGGGCTGCAGAGCACTAACGCTGTTACATGCTCCTCTCTCAGCACTGCACCTGCTTGGAAAACGGGTTATCCTCCCAAACTGTGACCTTACCAGCAGTCAGCCCAGGATTAAAAGTTATCTCACTGTTTTGTTTTAATCTTTCCAGGAAGCTTTCAGACTGTTTTAATAAAAAATTGTCTAACAATTTAATAGAGAACAACTCAGTGCGGAATGTTTTTTTATGAGGGGCTGTGGAAGTACTGAGGGCATGCTTACTAGCTCTGGGAAGAACTTGGGATTTGTTATGAAAAGTTATAGCTTTTGCAGTAATTTCTGCCAAACCCAGCTGGTATCATCGCTGCTGCATCATATCAGAGGCTGCAAAGAGTAACTAAAACGTTGGAAATAGAGATGCAGCCCCAAACCCCCTGGAACTCATTTACTGTCAGGATCCATTGCTCTCCCTCAACTTGACACATCTTCCAGCTAATGAGCAGGAACAAAGTTTACAGGCATCAGTCATTAAAATACAGAGCCTGATTCTCATTTGCATGAAGCCCAAGGTACATTTTTGCCCTTAACAGTTCTTAAGGTGCTCTCTCTCAGCTGATTACGTAAAAATGAGGGAAAAGAAGGGAAAATGCGCCTTCAACTAATCTAACAGAGGGACCAGTTTAAAATTGGTAAAGGAAGCAATGCACTGAATTCCCAGAGGCACCTGCCTGGATGGAGGCAGTTCCTTTGGAGCACTGCCTTCTCCCTGCTCCCCTCTGCTGCTGGTTTTCTCCACTTCCCAAAGGAAAATTTATAATATCTTCAAATTATAGCTCTATACCTTGTGGCACTTTCAGCCAGCCTGTAAAAAGCAATTAAAATAGAATATACAGAAGGAGTATAAACCCTCTTGATTCAGATCTTAACTAAATCTCCAATTAGAAGTTACAAAAACACTTCCCCTGAAGGTGAGTTATCCTGTAATTGCCTTATTGCAGTTGTCAGTGACTTCTCCCCTTTCTATCAAAAGTCTTAACAGGGTGGGGGTTTGGGGTTTTCAAAAACTAATAGAGATCAGGCAAGCTGAGCAGTGTCACTGTCACTTTGTCACCAGGTTTGCTCAGTGCTTCACCTGAGCCTCAGCCAAGTGCTGAGGGTGGGAATTAATCTCCTCCCTGGGTATATCAATATCTTCTTCCATGCAGCATGACAAACTCACGAAATATGGCATTCAGTATCCAGAAATGTTTTTATTTGGGAGCCAAATTCATCACATTTGGGGCTTATGGCTCATGGGGAGCTTCCCTGCTCCTGTAATTCCAGCAATAACATCTCTTTTCTAGGAGCTGGTGTAGGAAGTAACTGATGTCCTCAAGTTTTCCTGCCCTCCTCAAGCTCTTTTTTCAAGATAAAAATCTTCACTAATGATTACTTTTAATGGAGGATTCTTTATTCTTCTTTGTTCTAAATTAATTATTCTCTGTTAAGATGTATTCTTAAACAAATCCAGAATTCTGTTTTTGAGTTTGAAACACTTTGTGTGACTTTCCACTGCACACTCAGTGTTGCATCTCAAGGGAAACACTTGGCTGTGTTTCCTTTTTTACACAAAACCAGGACCTTCTTGGGTCAGTTTACTGGAACCAAGCCATTATATTTTATTCATTTATTCATGTTATTTCATTTCATTTTACAGCTTGCTTATCTGCTGAAATACAGTCTATCATTTCTGTTCTTTACTGGTTTCATAATAATTATGTAATGTATTACAAGCTAAAGATTTAGTTTTAAGCTTATGACTTAAGAAAATAATTAAAGCACTCTGGTTTTTGTCTGAATGAGGCAAAAGTACATAGGATAAGAATCATATAATTTCCAGCTAAATGAAGGAATACTGAGGATCTCAAGATCACTAAGAAAAAATAAGAAAATGAGGAGGAATAGAAGAAAATGACATTATCATTAGAAAATAAATACTTCATATATTGAGCTGGTTTTCCTCAAGTACACAATTCATATTGCCAAAAATATCAAGTACATTTCCAACTTGTATCTTTGCAACATACACAGAGAGAACAATTGCTCTTTGTGCAAAGCTAGCAAGGTGTATAAACTAATTTACTGCATCAATGCCTGTAATTAATGTTTGCTACCTCATCTCAGGTCACATAGCCCACATTACACCTGTAATTTCCCCAGGTCATTGGTAGTACATTACTGCAGTGCTGCTCAAAGCACATCCACATGCTGTGTTCTCTCTCTGGAAAGCAAAGATTACTGATCATGCTGTTTCCCCAGAGTATTGCAACATCACCAACGCCATAAATTCTGTAAAGACTGTGTCATTTGATAAAGAATTAAGCAAATTACAGTAGAAATAGGAGAAATGGTTGTAGAAGGAAAACAGTGCATTATTTCAACTGAAAGAGGGGAGGGTTAGAGGGGATATTGGGAAGGAATTGTTCCCTGGGAGGGCGGAGAGGCCCTGGCACAGGGTGCCCAGAGAAGCTGTGGCTGCCCCTGGATCCCTGGAAGTGTCCAAGGCCAGGTTGGACGGGGCTTGGAGCATCCTGGGACAGTGGAAGGTGTCCCTGCCCATAGCAGGGGATGGGCTTTAAGTTTTTTCCAACCCAAACCACCCTGGGATTCTGTGGGATCAGGGCACCAATGTCTGTCTGACACAGAACTCCTCCTAGGAAGTGAGCAGGAAGCATGCAGACAATGCTTCTTCTGGGGAGGAGCTGGGAATTTGTTAGGAGAACATTACACAAGCCATGAAACTCTCACCTGGCATCAAACATCCCTTTGAGCCTGGAATGAAACCTCCAACTTTATCAAGTCGGCCCTTCCTCTTTTCTCCCCCGCCGTTCCTCCTACATCTCATGAGCCCTCCCACAGTCTGAGCTGTGAATCTCCCTGCTCAGTTTCTGCACTTTTTCTTTGAACATTGGCTGTGACAGACAAATGATCATGCATTAATTCCAGTGTAATGTGCTCTCATTGGAATGTAGTCCACCATATATTTTAAAATTCCTTCAACGGATGCAGGAACTCATTATCCGTCTTCCTTTTCAGCTCGAGCATATGTGGCTTGGGTATTGCTCTATTAATCATGAGAACCCAAAAGCCTGTCTTGATTTAAGAACCCTGAACTCTCCATTAAACTAATTTCTGTCTGTCAGTCATAACATTAATGATATGATTAACACATGTGAAAGTAACATTAAAGGTTCTGATTTAAGCTTGGAAATGAGGAAATGTACTGTACACAGAAGGGTTTTTTGGTGGCTTTTGTCACATGGAAATTTTGCTGATTATTGTAGATATTTTGCTGCTGGTTACAAGAGAAGGAAAGAAAAACATTTCCAGCCCCAAAGTGATCAACAGAATTGCACTGTCATAAGAAATAGGTAGTTTAATACTAAGGTGTCTATGTGCAATTAGAAAGACTGCTTTTAATATGACTTACATTCCAATTCTAATTCTTCTTGTAAAGTGCAATTTGATGTGAAATAATAATGCAAAAAGATCTGTGCTCTTATTCACACGTGCACTGCATAATATTCCAGGATGTTCCTGTGGAAATCCTGGCTGAAGCCATATTGTGTGTTTATTACATCTATTTATTGTATATATTAAACATATATATCATATATTCACTGCATATATTGCATAAATGACTATGTTAATGTTACAAAACCATGGAGGGAGGGAAATATGTCACACACTGTTGCATGGAATATGGTGGGAATTTATGGAAGCCACTTTAGGCCTGGCTTTGATTTTCTTGACTTTTACACATTCTGGTATCCTTAATCCAATTTTTGCAAAAATTTAAACCATTTAAATGTTTAGTCTCAATCAGTAAAGTTCTGGGGGAAAATAAAAATGGAGAAAATATTCAGAAAGAGGTGTGTGAAAAGGATTTAAGTCACTGAAGCTGTACAAATATTAAAGAAACCGCTGTTGAAATGAAGTTCCTAGATATCTTTAAGAATCCCATGGTTTTCTCAAAGGCAAAGAATAATTCACATTGAATTCCAAATTTAGAGCCTAAGCACATAAAAGGTAGAACTGAGGTCCTTTTGAAGCCAAAGGTAAAATTGCATTTCCTTGGAGCCAAGGTCACAAAGCTAATTTTTCCTTCAAGGCCAATTCTCAAAGAAGATTTTATTGTTCTGTTCCTTAAGTTGATTAAAGTTTTTCTGTAGTGACAAATAGTCCAGTAATTTGCAGTGAACAAACTCTGCGATTATTTCGCCTATAATTGGAATTTTCATAGCATCATTTAGGTTGGAAAAGACCTCTGCGATCATGAAGCCCAACCATTAAACCAGCAGTGCCAAGCCCCCCACCAACCCATTCCCTAAATAAGGACATTTTATGATCCTGCATTTGGCACAATCCATTAATCACATCCCATAGACACCTTGTGACAGCTCGGCTGCTGGACAAGCAACATTTTAGGCAGAACTGTTAAATTTTGATTCAAGGGCTAAAATGCCCTTTCCCATTCTCTCCATTGGTGAAATACTTTTCTTGCTCCTCTTACAGAATCCCAGACTGGTTTGAGTGGGAAGGGACCTTAAGACCCATCCAGTCCCACCCCTGCCATGGGCAGGGACACCTCCCACTATCCCAGGGTGCTCCAAGCCCTGTCCAGCCTGGCCTAGGACATTTCCAGGGATCCAGGGGCAGCCACAGCTGCTCTGGGCAACCTGTGCCAGGGGCTCACCTCCCTCACAGACAGGAATTCCTTCCCAATATCCCACCTATCCCTGCCCTCTGGCAGTGGGAAGCCATTCCCTGTGTCCTGTCCCTCCACCCCTTGTCCCAAGTCCCTCTCCAGCTCTCCTGGAGCCCCTGAAGGCTCTGGAAGGGGCTCTGAGCTCTCCCTGGAGCCTTCCCTTCTCCAGGTGAACACCCCCAGCTCTCCCAGCCTGGCTCCAGAGCAGAGGGGCTCCAGCCCTTGGAGAACCTCTGTGGCCTCCTCTGGACCTGTCCAACAGCTCCAGGTCTCTCTTGTGCTGGACCCCAGAGCTGGATGCAGCAGTTGGGGTCTCAGCAGGGCAGAGCAGAGGGGACAGCTGCTCCCTGGACCTGCTGCCCACACTTTTCATCCACCTGGAGCCCCAAGTCCTTCTCCACAGGACTGCTCTCAGTGACTCCCTCTCCCAGCCTGTGCTCCTGCCTAGGATTGCCCCAATCATGTGCAGCACCAGCACTTGGCTTTACAAAATTTCGTGTGGAATTTTTGATATGGTAGGAATTTTTACCTGGTGCTGGAAAAGCACAGAAAGTCAGCTCTTTGAACAGCAGAGTGATTTCTAGTGGTTATTTCAGTTTGTATCCCCATGGGCACACAGAGCTGCAGATTCCTCTCACTCTCAGAGAAGCCAGTATCTTGGCGAACATTGTGCCAGAGTTATTTCTGGAGCTGACCCCAACCTCCTCTCTAATTAGAAGATGCACAGTTCATCTAAGCTGGTTTTCATGAGGTGCTCCAGAGTTATTTCTGGAGCTGACCCCAACCTCCTCTCTAATTAGAAGATGCACAGTTCATCTAAGCTGGTTTTCATGAGGTGCTGTTAAAAGTGCTGAGATTTCAAACCCTTTCACTGTATTGCAATTTAAGACCCACAACTCGCTGTGTTTGCTTTCAAGTGGTTCTAGCCCCTTTTCTCCAGGCTGAGAGAGAAGTTACTGTTATCTCTGGTGCTCAGGCACTTCCCCTTAGTGCTAAAATATTCCAGGGGATAATTGCTTGTACACAGACTTGCACACAGGCTGCAACAGAGTGGACTTCAAAGACTGCTAAAGGCCTTGTAGTTTTCCTGGGAAGCACATCCTCATCTGTTCTTCTGCATTTAGACCTTCAAACTCTAAATATTTTGCCTTCTACATCCCAAATGACTGCTTAAACTGGGTTTTAATATGGAGACATTCTCCTTATTCCCTTTGTGGAGGACAACAATTGGGATTATGGCTTTTGTAATAAGTCCTGGAATATTAAATTCTTTCACAGCATCAGAGCAGTTCATTTTTGACAGGGGAGAAATGTGCATGGCAGAGTTGCTTTGCTGCTTTTTTTCAGCAGGGATTCTCCCCTGAGTTTGGTGTGAAGCCACGGGGCTCCCAAACCTGCACTGTGCTGTGCAGGAAATAAACAAACCATTCCAAAGGTTTTCCTCAGTGTCTGCTGGCTGCACCTACAGATTCCTCTGGGTTGGGGTGGAAGGCAGGTATCTAGCTCAGCAGCCAAACCTCTTGTCCAAAAGCAGTGGTGGCTTTCAACAGCTGGAATCTTAATTTCACTGGGCCTTTATTTTGAAATCTTTGCATTTCCTGTCCCCCACTTTGAGAAATGCAATATTTTAAGTGGAAATCTCTGAAGGGGAGGGGCTTAAAGATGAACTTCAACCTTTTTTTAAGTCTATGCTCGTGCTGGTACTGGGGTTACAGATGCTGCAAGGGCTGGAGCCCCTCTGCTCTGGGGCCAGGCTGGGAGAGCTGGGCTCCAGGCTGTTCACCTGGAGAAAGGAATGCTCCAGGGAGAGCTCAGAGCCCCTTCCAGTGCCTAAAGGGGCTCCAGGAGAGCTGGAGAGGGACTTGGGACAAGGGGTGGAGGGACAGGACACAGGGAATGGCTTCCCAGTGCCAGAGGGCAGGGATAGGTGAGATATTGGGAAGGAATTCCTGGCTGCGAGGGTGGGGAGCCCCTGGCACAGGGTGCCCAGAGAAGCTGTGGCCGCCCCTGGATCCCTGGAAAGGCCACTTGGAGCAACCTGGCCCAGGTGTAGATGTCTTTGTTCACTGAGGGAGCTTGGACTGGACAACCTTGGAAAGGTCCTTTTAGCTCAAAACTATTCCATGAATCTGTGATTTTCTTTTAATACACTTTTAAGGGTCAAGCTGTGAATGGAACTTGGAAGGTGACACTTCTGTGCCTTTTCCTGGTGTGCAGACACAGAAATAGTGTCTGGAGTGTGGAGATTCAGATGGTTTCACCAAATAGAGGTGATTTCAGTTCAGACTGGGAGTTCTAGAGGAAGGTGTCCCTGCCCAGGGTGGGACTAGATGAGCTCTAATATCCCTTCCAACCCAAACCACTCCATGATTCCATGATTCTGTGAATGCTGGAATGCCTTCAGTTGCTTTAGTGTTTTATCATTGTGCAAAGCCAGTGCTGACAGAAAAGCAGAGATTCAGAAAAGGGATTCCTGGAGTCATAACATACAAAATTAAGTGTTTACAACATAATGGTAAAGTAATAAAGTTTTTATCTGAAACGGAAACCCTTTTATTTTACTGTAGAAAACTATGTGTGTGTTGGAGGAAGGTGTATTGCTATCCATTATTGCAATTTTAGTCTCATAACACTTATTTGACGTCTGTTATTTTATTGGATTTGGGAAAAAAATAGGTTTAACTGGTGTTTTTCCTGCTTTTACCTGCTTAAACTTTGGCTGAAGTGTAATTTATTCAGGCCTTTACTCTGAGTGGTGCAGGGAACATTGCACTATGTAACCTGCACTTACAGGATGGAGCATATTAATGGAGCTCTAAATGTGCCTAAATGCCATTAAACTTCTGCTGAATCCAGGTTCTGTATGACGCTGCCATGCTGATTAAGTTATCCCAGGGAAAGAATCTGTTTTCTTCCTACAAGGGACTGCAAGTCCTGTGATCTTTGCAAAAGTCCTTACAAGGAGGTTTTCCTTGCAGCATATCCGAAGATTAAAACAATTGGCTTTTGCAGAAACAACAGGGAACATTGCAATTCATACTTAAAAGCTTTTCTTCCCTTTCTCCAGTCCCATAACTAGGAGGCAAATGGGGTGTTCAGCCTGGAAGATGCTGACAGAGGAGGATGTGGGATGAGAGAAGGTGCTCCGGGGGTGTAAAAGATTTAATGATGATAAAACCTTGGAGCCTTTTTGGGACATCACAAATACAAGCAGCAGATTGTGCCCAAAGGCCTTGGTCCTTTTGGTTCTAATCTGGAGGAGAAAAGTAAAGTGGTCAGCAGTTTGTCCTCAAAGGCTTTCATTTTTAAAATAAAACAGTATTTTCTATCTATATTTTCTTTTTAGCTTTGCCTGACTCTGCCAGTGAAGGAGAGGGAGGAGGATTCCCCTGCAGCCCGTGGGAAGGACCCACACAGCAACAGGATTTTTCCAAAGGAGCCATGGCCCATGGAGAGGAATCGTGGCAGAGCAGGGGAAAGTGTGATGGGGAAGGAGCAGCAGAGAGGAGCTGCAATGGACTGGTCACAGCTCCCACTTCCATCCCCAGCACCACCCAGGGGCATCTGGAGCCATGTGGAGCCTGGGGAGAAGCAGTGGGAAAGGTCTTGTTTTACTTTGGTTTTGTTTCTCATGATTTAAGCCTTACTGGAAAATAATTTAATTTTCTCTGAGTCCATTACACCCATGACAGCAATTCCTAAGTGATCTCCTTGACTTTGTCTCCTGGCCCTGAACAAATCCCTTGTGCCACCAAACGTGGAGGAGAGTTCAAGGCTCAAACTTCTCACCTATTCCCAAGATGGTCAGAGGGGTGGAGCAGCTGTGCTGGGAGGAAAGGCTGGGAGAGCTGGGATTGTTCAGCCTGGAGAGGAGAAGCTTTGGGGGATTCCAGGGCATTCCAGGGCCTGAAGGGAACAGACAGGAAACATGGAGAGGGGCTATTTACAAGGGATGGAGGGACAGGATAAGTGGGAATGGCTTCCCACTGCCAGAGGGCAGGGATAAATGGGATATTGGGAAGGAATTCCTGGCTGTGAGGGAGGTGAGGCCCTGGCACAGGGTGCCCAGAGAAGCTGTGGCTGCCCCTGGATCCCTGGAAGTGTCCAAGGCCAGGTTGGACGGGGCTTGGAGCACTCTGGGATAGTGGAAGGTGTCCCTGCCCGTGGGACAGTCCCAGGGGTGGCACTGGATGGGCTTTAAGGTCCCTTCCAACCCAAACCATTCCATGAGTCTGTGATACCCCAAACTGTTCCCCGTAAATCAAACATTTCTGAACTGTGGAGTTAACTTGGCACCATATTCTATAATGAATAGATAATGTTAAAAGACAGAGGTGGAATGGGGGAGATAATGATGGCAAAAAAATAAGTTACTGGAACTTCAATTTGTGAGCTTTTCACTGCATATAAATGCAGTGTGGAGGGGGAAAGCCTTATTCTCATTCAACAAATTTGGTCAAAAATAGAAAAAAAATTCCTTTATATTAAAAATAATGAAAACATTCCAGCTTGAAAGCATGTAGAAAATGTAGAATTGTTCGCTCGGATTCTCAGAGTCTGAAATGTTCTCTTTTTTTCCTTTATTCCTCTAGTCCTGAACAAAAAGCCCTCCACTGCTCTCTTGGTAACTTTTTCTGAAATAGGAGCTGCAGCTCTTCCCTCCTGTCAATCAATCAGGACCAGCAAAAGTGCCACAGCAACAAAGCAGAGGCAAAAGAGATGGAGCTGCTCATCTGAAATGAGATTTCTCTTCTCTACACAGACGATTGCAAATTCTGGAAGATTCTATCCTAAAAACTCAAATCAACATTGCAGACCCAAATCCTACCTCCTCCATTAGTCCTGATATTATCATACTCCTCAAATGAGGTTCCATTGCATTTTTCATGGTTTGGACATGATTTATGAGGAAATTACCATCATCTGTCATCTTGAATGTTTCTAGAGGGCACAATAATCGTGCCTGTCAATTACTCTGCTGCTGCCTTTTGGATATTTGTAGCATATCTGTATTTTTTGGTACTCTGAAGATGACAGCAGAATTTTGTCCTTTTTAGGACTAACTACCTAACCATAGACAGGCATTAAATGCAGGGACAAACCCACTTCTGCTGAGGAAGTTTTTGAATTACAGCAATTAAGTTATCATATCATTGTCCTGTATAATAGAACCACAGGAAAAACAACCCTCTCTGTTAATTTTCCCCAGGATGTTCCATAAAAAAAGGCAAAATTTGAATCAAAACTTTGTGTGTTGTATTGTGTTCTGCCTGTAGTGGAAGGTAGATGGGGGGTTGAATGAGGTGATCTTTAAGGTCCCTTCCAACCCAAACTATTCTATAATACTGTGGTAACAACCTTTGATTGTTTGCATCTTAAGAAAGATGGTGATTTATTTTCTTGCTCACATGAGTTAATCAAAGATTTTGAAGGCAATTTATGCATTTAGGTGACAGAACCTCTCGGGCTCCTTTCAAAGCACCCAGTTTGGTTTCAAGTGCAGGAAAGCCAAGCTCCCCTGCACTCTTTTTGGATCCTCAGCCTCAGCAAGGAGGTGTCAGACTCCACAGGAGGTGGAAGTGCTCATCCTCTCCGTGGAGAACTCCATCTCATTCCGAGCAGAGTCTTCAGTGCAATCCAAAGGCCGCCGGAGTTAATTGAACGATCTGATCCCTCCTGTTTCCCCTGGGAATGGAATCAGGCACCAGGACATCACCAGCCCTGTGATGGCATTTAGCCACGGCACTCTCATTAATCAGAAGAGCACCTGAACTGTTGTGACCCCCTCTGCCACGGGGCACTTGGCCTTTTTCACGTGAAGATTGACTTTGTAATGAAGGGATTTGCATCCTTCTCCTCTTCCCCTGTCCGACTGGCAGCCCGCTATTGGAAAGGAAATACCCCAGCACGTGGAAACATCCCCTTTGGTTTGATGGGATATTTCAGGGAACATCCCAAGCCTGAATGTGCTCAGCAGAGCGTTCTGCTTGTTTATTCAGATGGAGGGGACGGGTTTGCTTGGAGCCGTGTCCCTGTTTTACCGCTGGGGTGTAGGAGTGCGTTATCCTGAGGCGTGCAGCTCGGAATGCCTGATGCCAGCTCCTGCTGGAGGACTCTGGATGCTCTCAGAGCACCACTAATGGGAGCTCTGTGCTGATTGCCTTTTTGATTGAAAACTTAATTAGGGAGAAATAGCAACCTCTGTCCTTTACATCCCTGGTTTTTCCTTGTTCTTCCCTGTACAACATGCATACATTTGTGTCCAAACACACACATATTTATCTGCTGATTTAAAACATTAGCCAATTTTTGGGTAATGATAGTTTCTGTCACACTTTTTGTTTGGTTTATTTTTTCACCATAAAAGCACTTACATAACAACCTCAACTTAAATGACTTCTAGAACAAGTGGATTATTTTTAATTCCTCAAGTCTGCTAAAATTAGACCTGTACTGCAGCACGAATCATTTCCTAAGAAGCTTTATGGAATCAGAGACTTGTTAAGGTTGGGAAATATTTTTAAGATCACCCAGTCCAACCACCAGCCCATCACCACCACATTCCCCACTCACCCACATCCCCAGGTGCCACATCCACACCTTTTCTGAACTCTCCAGAGATGGGGACTCCACCACTGCCCCGGGCAGCCTGTGCCAAGGCCTGACAAATCTTTCAGTGGGCCAATTTTTCCCAATATCCAACCTGCCTCTCCCCTGGCACAGCTGAGGCCGTTCCCTCTCCTCCTGTCCCTGTGCCCTGGGAGCAGAGCCCGACCCCCCCTGGCTGCCCCCTGCTGTAAGGGAGTTGTGCAGAGCCAGAAGGGCCCCCCTGAGCCTCCTTTGCTCCAGGATGAGCCCCTTTCCCAGCTCCCTCAGCTGCTCCTCATCAGACTTGTGCTCAAGTGCAGCATTACTGTCCCAGAAAACAATTCCAGTTTCTTTTGGATTTGCTTCCCAGGTGATCAAACACTCAAAAATAACAAAACCAAGACCCAGACCGAAACATCAAAACCTTTCCTCTCCTCACCCCTCTTCAAACGTGTTGAAGGAGCAGTCAGGAAGATTTCCTGTTGCTTGATTCAAATGTGTTATTTTGAGGGTTAGAGGTTTCTCCGTGAACAAAAGTGAACTTTTCTGGATAAAGATGACATTTTGCATGGGATATGTGGTCGTAAGCTCCATTATCCTTTAGAGGCAGCAGCTGGCTTGGTGTCTGGTCACCTTAACTTAAAATAGACGAGTTCTCAAATCACAGTTAAATTTAACATGGCTTTTGGAAGTGTCAGCTTTAATTAATGAGCAAAAAGGAGTAAGGAGACAATACTATGTTTTTTTTCTAAAACGCTGAAGTACAAATGCAGTCGCTTTTCTGGTTTTTTACTGATTTTTTTCCCCTTCACCTCTAAACTTCTTTATTTTCAAGACTTCATGGACCCAAACAAGTACCCTGAATATGGAAATAATGTACTGTTTAGTGTGATCAAGACTTCAAAAGGTCTGATTTCTTCAAAAATAAAAACAAAGCAGCTGACAGTATGGATTAATTATAGGGATTTATTTCAGACTGTGTGATGATCAACCTTCCAAAGAAGCTTATGAAATTATGCTGATTTATCTCTGAGTTTTTGATTTAATAGAAGTAACTAAAAGAAGGTTAAATACAGAAAAACTGGGATAGAGAAGCTTGCTTGTTTTGTCCTTAACAAGATCTTAAAGCACTTCCTTTCCACCCTTCATTTCCTGGGGAGCTCAGGACTGAGAAACCGATGGCAACTTAACAAAACCTGGGCAACATTAATTGAAGTTATTGAGGAATTAAACAAGCTGTGTGTTAAATTACACCTCTGTCCATTTTTGTGTATTAAATTACACCTCTATCCATTTTTGTTCAGCTCAGAGTGGTGTCCAATTGCTTTAATGTTTTCATGATCAAATGACACTCAATGGCAATGGATTTTTACAGCTCTTCAGAGAGCTTTTTGCACACAGACACACTCTCAATTTTCATTGTCCGAGCTCTTAATTTACCATTCAGCTGATTGTGCTGGACTCTTCGAAAAAATAAAATAAAATAGAGTCCAGGTTTTGTACCTTTATCCATGAGAAATCATTTTTCCATATATAATGTTCTTGTTTCACTGTCTGAAAAAGCAGGTGAGGATAAATTCTTGGCAAAACAAGTGATGGAATATTTCCCCCATCAATATTTTGTCATTAATTCAGAAACCAAAAAGATAAAATTAATGAAGGCAGTAGGAGGAGTATAAAGTAGGGCATGTGGAATGCAAACCGAAATTATCAGGGCTAAGGAGGAATTTCAGGAAGAAATAGCCACAGTGATGGTTTGGGGGCTGCTTTCATGGGGGGTTGTGATCTCAGCAGCACCTCCGAGGGTCAGGAAGCACCAAGTGATGCCCCTTTTATGTCACTGAATGCTTGTCCTTCCTAGTGGGGCTGGAGCTCATGGTACTGGAATTACTCATGATGAAATCGGCCACAGAGAATAACTGAATTCTGGGTGAGGCTTCCAGTCTTCACTATTAAAAAGTATTCCCAATATCTATCCTCTGTATCCTCTTCTGCATTTTAAACCCCATAGCACTGTCAATTCCTTTTCTTTGTTTTTAATTTCAGTTGCCTTTAGGTATTTGAGGACCAGTATCATTTTCTTACCTATCACTTCAGCTTTCTTTCTAGACTAAAGAATTCTCATTCGTGTGGTTCTTCTTGTAGCTCCTGACAGGAATTTATACTCATAGCAGTGAAAAAAGGCAGGACTTTCAAACTATCTCTTTGGAGCATAAATTTCACTGCCTGCCATAGATTAAAGTTTCTAATTCAGTCAGGGTTTTCGACACCTGCCTCTAAAAAGGTCTTCTTGATTCTGGAGCCATTGATTCCACCTGTGACACTTTACTGAGCATTGATTCATAGACTCCATTAAGAGGATTTTACAGGAATGTTTTCATGGCACATGGGAGAGAAACCTCCAGATGAATGATTTATAAAGGGCTGCTGTAAATAAATGGCAATGAAACTTCCAGTGTGGGCTTTTAGAAAAAGGCCTAATTATGATTTGTGCAATTGCTAATATATAATGGTGTGAGCTGGAAGCCTAAATCTTATGCTTCTTGGGCAACATCAGCCTTTGCATATTTATATTTCCACCAATTGTGGTCCTCAGACAACATAGTGATGGGACACATATATACATATTTTATATGTATTTATTGGGTTTATGTCATATATATGTAGTATAATATATTTTGTAAGTATTGTTTATGAATGCTGATTTAATAATAAGAGGAAAGCAAGTTCAGGGACAGTGTAGCATGTCTTTATCACCAGGAATACCACACCAGGAATTTCAGAAAAGTCTGATTGCCCCTCACTACATAAAACTTCATTGTTGTTTCTGTGCAATCAGACATCAAGGCCACAGAGGAAAACGAATCCATTAATATTGGCCCTATTGATTTAAAGATTGTTTGTTTTGGTTCATGTTATAAATGACTGTTGAACCTTACAGCCCTCGCTTCCTCCAAATTTGTGTCATTCCTTCCTCATTGCCACCCTTTTGGTTTAAAACTGTGTCAGACTGGTGGATCCAGAAGTGTGGTGTGGTTCCTTTTGCTTCCCCCCCGAAATCCCTGGGTTATGGTGGAAGAAGTGATGTGCTCTGAGGAACTCAGTGGCTGCTGTGATCAGGGCCTGTGCTCCCAAAAATCGTGCAGCACGTCCAGCTGTGTCACAGGCTGCTTGCTCTAAAGTTACCTGAGAGCTCCCAGATATGGATTTAGTGAGTCAGCAAAATGGTTTCTAAACAGATTTCAAGTAGGCTCAAAAATGGGTTGTGTCTGGAACCGAGGGGCATCCAGAAGAGACTTTATTATTTCAGTGTCTGAAAGTGTTCCATACACACACACACACATATATATATACATATACATACTAATTTCCAATTTTTACTATAATTTGTGGATAAAAAGTACAGCATTTCCCTTGACACCCAACCAGTGCTGTGTGAAAAGCAGAACATGAACATGACTGGCAGCTGGGCTTCCTTCCCCAGGGAGCACCCAGCAGAAGACTGGGAATGGGTTACCCTCCTCATCCCTGGCAGCAGAGAAAAGGTGTGGTGAGAATGGAGTGAGGTCATTTTCCCAGAGAAAGGCTCTCCAGCTTCCCTGTTCCCAAGTCACCTCCATAAATCACCTCTGGCAGGGAGTGTTGGCCCTTTTGGGGATTGTGACCTCATTGCTCGAGTCATGATTGGATTCCTGCAGCCCTCAAATGACCTCAAACCACCTGGATTTCAGCTTTCAGACCTGCACCATGGAAATCTCTGTGCTTCAGTATATCCTGAGCCTCTGGAGACCATGTCTCATGGCTGGGAGAGGGGGATAAATAGCACTGGTTTGTGTGAGCTCCTCCAGGATCGCTGGATGTGGGGTCTGGAGGGAAGCTCTGCTTTTGCACAACAAGCCCAATGGGCCTTCTCTGAGCAGAAGCCTGAGTCAAACCCATTGTGCTTGTGCAAGAACCCATTGTGGTTATACAAAAACTCATTGTGGTTGTGCAAAAACCCACTGTGGTTGTACTAAACCCCATTGTGGATGTGCAAAACCCTTTGTGGTAGTACAAAAACCCACTGTGGTTGTACAAAACCCCATTGTGTCTGTACAAAACCCCATTGTGGTTGTACAGAACCCACTGTGGTTGCACAAAAACCCCTTGCAGTTGTACAAATCCCCATTGCGGTTGAGCAAAACCCAATTGTGGTTGTGCAAAACACCATTGTGGTTGTGCAGAACCCATTGTGGTTGTGCAAAACCCAATTGTGGTTGTACAGAACCCATTGTGGTTGTGCAAAACCCCTCTGTAGTTGTTCAGAACCCATTGTGGTTGTGCAGAACTCATTGTGGTTGTGCAGAACCCATTGTGATTGTGCAAAACCCCACTGTGATTGTACAGAACCCCATTGTGGTTGTGCAAAACCCCACTGTGATTGTGCAAAACCCCACTGTGGTTGTACAGAACCCATTGTGGTTCTGCAAAACCCATTGTAGTTGTGCAAAACCCCACTGTGGTTGTGCAAAACCCCATTGTGGTTGTGCAAAACCCCATTGTGGTTGTACAGAACCCATTGTAGTTGTGCAAAACCCCACTGTGGTTGTGCAAACCCCCACTGTGGTTGTGCCTCCCAATGCCCATTTCACAGTGGTTAAAAGGGACCCCCCGGGCTGCCCGAGCTGTGGGTGTGGCACTGCCAGGAGGTGCCATCAGTCCCTCACAGAGAAGCACCACCCTTAATCAAATGCCACCACCCTGTGAAAGAAATGGGGTCCAAACCGCTGCTCAGTGCAGTGCTAACCTCAAGGGTTTCTTTTAAATTTGATTTTCACTCTTACAGCTCCCTCTTGCACTCAGTGTGACGAGGAGAAAAGCCAAGGGAGGTTGCACATTGCTGGGATGAGATTGCACTTTGGAGATCCTGGCAGCTGATCCTCTCACTTGGAAGATTGTCCTAGAAAGTCCAAATAAAAAAAAAAAGTGTGCCCCTGAGCTCAGCCAATGTTTCCTTGTGTGAACTGCAGCACTTCCAGCACCACACATGGAGCCCGCCTGCTCCTCTACTCCATCCTGGAAAGCACAAGCCCTTGGTTTATGGAAGAGTGGTGGAATTACCTGCCCAGTTTTCACTCCTCTTTGAAGCCATTTGGTTGCATGAGGTTCTGGGAAAGGCGGACAGCACAGAGCCAGGTGACAGTGACAGCAGACCCCTATTTCTGGGGCTGCCCTCAGGCTGCTGCCCTGTCTCACCCTTGACTGGCTTTAGCTGGACCTGTGGAAACACAACAGCCTTGCTAGCCAGCTCCACATGCCGCTGATGGATCCATTTTCCCATGGAGAAAGGTCAATAGGATGTGCAGTCAGACCTCTGCATTCCCTTTTTTATACACAGAATTACTTTTATTACTTTAAGGACTCTGAGGCTGAAATGATTAGCCTGCTATGAACTCAGAGAACCCTTCAGACAGGAAGAGCTATTCAGGGCCATGTAAATCCAGAAGCATATCTGAAGCAGCTCAGTATTTTGGAATGTCATGATGTATTTGGAGAAATTTTTAATTCAGTTGAAGATAGTTCTTTTCAAACTCCTGGGCAGGAATGAGTCTCCAGAGGCCAGAGCTGCATTTATTACAAACTCTTTAAGGGACTTGTCTGATTCCAAGCTCCAGCAAAAAAAGAGCAAAATATTGATGAGTAGGCAGTGCAATTCCCTCTCCAGAGCCTTGTGGTCAAATTAATGGAATCAATGCACCACAAACCAGCAATCCCTTTGCCATATTTATGTCACTTCTACAGCATTCACCTATGAGACACAATGCAGCCATCAGAGTGTGGCTGTACTACATGGTCACATCCACTAAATGGGAGAGGATTTTAAATCACCTTCACCTTATTGGCTTCATAATTCCTGTTTTAAAGCCCGTGGCCAGGACAGATAAGGAATATAAAAGGTAGGAGCAATAGGGAAGGGTCTGAGCTGGTGTGGCAGAGAGCACAGCCTTGACTTTAGGCACTCACAGAATCCCAGAATTCCAGACTGGTTTGGGTGGGAAGGAAGCTTAAAGATCATCTGGTTCCACCCCCTGCCATGGGCAGGGACACCTTCCACTGTCCCAGGGTGCTCCACGCCCTGTCCAACCTGGCCTTGGACACTTCCCGGGATCCAGGGGCAGCCACAGCTTCTCTGGGCACCCTGTGCCAGGGCCTCCCCACCCTCACAGCCAGGAATTCCTTCCCAATATCCCATCTAACCCTGCCCTCTGGCAGTGGGAAGCCATTCCCTGTGTCCTGTCCCTCCATCCCTTGTCCTAAGTCCCTCTCCAGCTCTCCTGGAGCCCCTTTAGGCACTGGAAGGTGCTCTAAGGTCTCCCTGGAGTCTTCTTGTCTCCAGGCTGAAAAGAAGGAAGCAAGGGTGCGAAAGGATCTAAAAAAGTTGGTTTGGTTTAAAATATTTGCTGTCATCTGCCAAGTGTCAAAACCCCATGTTGGTACCAGTGTGATAAAGATATCTCCTGCCTGTCCTCCTTCCTGCCATGCCTCGTTGTCAGGATGGAGGAGGAACAGAAATAACTTTTTCGGATTAGCAACAGCAAAGTGGTTGAGTTTAATCCGAGCCCATAAAAAAAGCTCTTCGAGGTCCTGTGCATGCAGGGACACAACAGAGCAAGCCTGAGCAATGCCTGCCTGCTGAGCAGAGGTGGTTAATGCACAGGGGTGCCTGATGAGTAATTAGAGGTGATCACACTGGTCTCAGACAGGGCGGCTTTGCTGTCACTCCCTTGCAGGGCTGGATCCATCCCTGTGGTCTGGCCTGATGGGTGAGGGTTGTAATCTACTCAAAGCACAGATTGAAATCCTCACAGAGTCTGCCATTAATATTGTTCCTAGTGAATCCTCTCCTTTCAGAGAGTCAGCTCCCAGAGATTTACCCAGAAGAAAAAGTGTTTTGACATTAGATTCTGAAAAACTTACGGCTTGGGGTAGAGTTTGACAAGAGAAAAGTGAGTGGAGTGGGATTCATTCGTCTTGTACTGAATGGTGGATGGCTCGTGGCTGGGTGGAATTAAAAATAGAGGGAGGAAATTAACTTGTTTATGGGTTATCATCATCTGTGATGTCGTTGCTGATAGTGTGCTTTCCTAGATTACTTTAACACTCACCTTAAACGAACTGGAAACTTCTCACATCCTGCAGTAGCATTGGAAAAATTCAGCCCAGGAAGGAACTCTGATTACAAATTGTTCCTTTTCTTGCTGTGATGGATCTTAGGGGTGGCTTTTGGTTTTGTGGTTGCTGTTGTTGGGGATTTTCTTGTTTGTATGGAGTTCTTTTGGGCTTTTTTTTTTGTTTGTTTTGCTGTATTATCAAGAGAAAGTCCCACTTCTGAGTCCAGAGGAGGCACCAGGACGACCAGAGGGATGGAGCAGCTCTGCTGGGAGGAAAGATTGGGAGAGCTGGGATTGCTCAGCTTGGAGAAGCTCCAGGGTGACCTAATTTTGGCCTTCCAGTGCTTGAAGGAGGTACGGGAAAGATGGAGAGTGACTTTGGACAAGGGATGGAGCGACAGGACAAGGGGGAATGGCTTCCCACTGCCAGAGGGCAGGGATAGAGGGGATATTGGGAAGGAATTGTTCCCTGCGAGGGTGGGGAGGCCCTGGCACAGGGTGCCCGGAGAAGCTGTGGCTGCCCCTGGATCCCTGGAAGTGTCCCAGGCCAGGTTGGACGGGGCTTGGAGCAGCCTGGGATAGTGGGAGGTGTCCCTGCCCATGGCAGGGGGTGGAACAAAGTTAATTTTAAGGCCCCTGCCAAGCCAAACTATTCCAAGATTCTGTGAAAATGAAAATTATGTAGAGGAAGAAAAGTGCCTTCAGACACTCAGATGAGCTGGGGATTTGATGTGCCTTCCCACCCTGTGTCTGAAGAGGTCACCAGCCAAAAGCAAGCCATGAACAACTCAGCAATTCAATATTTCACTAATGTTGATCCCGGGGGTAGAAAAATTATACTTCAGTCCCAGGGGTGGAAGAGCTCTGTCAGTTTGGTTGGTTGGTTTGTTGATGCTGCTTAATTTGAGTATTCCAGCAAAGAGTATTTTGCTTTGTGAGCAAATATCATTGTGGTGCATTCCGCATTTCATCAGCTAAACCCCAGCCTGAAACCGATGTCCCCAAGCTTTGTCATTAGAACCATCAAGACATGACATCAGCTGGAAAATAAATAGGGATTTGTGGGTGACATTCCTACCAGGAATGGTTCAAAGCATCAACGTTCTCTGCTGGTGCAAGTTCTCTGGTAATTTTGTCACCATTTCTCTCTGAGTGAGCCCAGCCTGGCCAAGCTGAGTGCAGTTGATTTTGTGGTCCTTACACTTGGCTCTCCTCGTGCAAGGACTCTTTTTAGGGCTCCGTGGCGCACAAAGCAGGATTGTGCCAAAGGGTCAAAGGGGGCAAAAAAGCTGACCAATAACCATTAATCTTGTTACGAGTTTCTCAGGCAAAACAGAAAATAACTGGCAGTTGCTGTGCTCACTGATTTATTTTCTATGCTAATGAGATCAAAGGGCTGCTTCGTGCAGCCCTGGGAGCTGAGTTAATGGGGGGAGGTCTTCATGGCTGAGACTGCGTGGGGCTGTGTCAATTAAAAACATATTGTTTGGCTGGGGTGAAGTCACTAATTAAAGAAGAGCAACGAGACGAGCAAAGCCCATTTTTAAGGATGCATACAGAAAAAACAGGAATATTTTTGACCTGTGCTCGCAGTCATCCTACAGCCAAGGTCACAAAGCTCCTAAAGACCAGCTCACAATAACAATAACAGCAGCAAAGCCAATAATGTTTAGGGCATTAATTATATCATTTAAAACATAATCCCCCCAAACCAAAACCAAGGTTCTAAACCACCAAGAGAGCCTGAGGGTTAATCACATTAGAGATGGGGGTGATGGGATTGGTGGCTCTGGCTTGGGAACAGTGTCACTCTTTCTATCAACACAGGCCATGAAACAGGGACTCAGATATGGTGTATTCCCAAGAAATTCTGGTGGAATTGCAGCCAGTGGGGATTCCCATGCAGTGAGGGAGCCAAAATGAACAGGATTTTTATAATCCTGATGGAAAGTTTTGAAAAATATGGCTACTTGTTGGACAGGTGGCCTTTGGGAAGGATCTTAAAGTTGGTGGTGGTGGTGGTGGCAGAGAGACAAAGGATTTTTCTGTTCTTAGGCCTTAGCTGGGTTTTGCTTTCATTCCAGACTCCAGGTTTCCTTTGGTTGGCAGTTGTGGCTCAGAAATCCATCCCAGGAGGCTGCACGTTGCATCCACAAGGAATAGCACCTGCAAGGAATGTGTGACCCAGAAGAGGGGTGGAGCCACTGCCCTGATCCAGCTATGGATCTGCTGCAAGGATGTCGGGGTAAAATATGGATCAGGAAAGGAAAACTGCTCTGACCTGGCAGAAAGGGCACAAACTCAACAGCCACATTAAAGTCCAGGTTAATTCATAGTCTACATTATTTGTGGGGTAAAAAAGAAAATACTCAAGAAAACTTCAAGGATTTATCAGTAAGTCTATAAGAAATTTGACTAAAGAATAAGGAGTTGACTTAAACTTCTGAAAAAAGAAGTGCTCATTTTATATATATATATATAT